>BQNB010008864.1:32500-88555 GCA_026074375.1 Tanacetum coccineum
ATGAAGAAGAAGCAATTAAGGTTACCAAAAAGAAAAAGTTAGAAAATAACATTGAGGATGAAACTTTAGAAGTTGATGAAATTGTCACCATTAAGGAATCTAAGAACCATCCATTAGACAACGTCATAGGAAACCTTAATTAAAGAACCCTTGGGTCTCAAGCTTAAAACCAAAGTAACTTCTTTTGTTTTATATCAACTATGGAACCTAAGAATGTGAATGAAGCCTTAAAGGATGAAAGTTGGATAATTGCAATGCAAAAAGAATTAAATCAATTCATTGCCAATGATGTTTGAGAGTTAGTACCACACCCTAAGAGTACAACAATTATATGAACTAAGTGGGTGTATAAAAATAAGTTAGACGAGAACGGTATCGTATCTCGAAATAAGGATAACTAGTACCTCAAGGTTATAATCAATAAGAAGGCATCGATTATGATGAAACTTATGCCCATGTAGCTAGATTAGAGTCCATTAGGATTTTATTAGCCTATGCTTGTGCCTTAGATTTTAAATTATTCCAAATGGACGTAAAAAGTGCATTCCTAAATGGTTTTATCAATGAGGAGGTATACGTGGCACAACCTCTGGGATTCATTGATTTCGAAAAACCTAATCATGTTTATAAACTCAAGAAAGCTTTGTATGGTCTTAAACAAGCTCCTAAAGCTTGGTATGATAGATTAAAAGCTTTTCTTATTAAACATGAGTACAACATGGGAATGGTAGATAACACACTTTTTACAAAGAAGAAAAGTTCAAATCTCATCATTGTTCAAATATATGTCGACGACATTATATTCGGTTTGACTTGTCAAGAGTTGTGTGATGAATTTGCCAAAATCATGAATGACGAGTTCGAAATGAGCATGATGGGTGAACTTAACTTCTTCCTTGGATTACAAATAAAACAAATGGAAGATGTCATCTTCTTTAATCAATCTAAATATATTAAAGAAATGCATACGAAATTTGGCTTAGAAGATTCTAAACCAATGAAAACACCCATGTCCTCAGATATGAAACTCACGAAAGACAAAGAATGTGAGTCGATAGATAATACCAAGTATCGAGGAATGATATGTAGCTTATTATACTTAACGGCAAAAGGCCCGATATCATGTTTAGTGTCTGCCTTTGTGCACACTTCTAAGAGGGTCCCATAACCTCTCATCTTGAAGCGGTTAAGCGTATCTTCTAATACATTAAAGGCACTGCGCATGTAGGATTATGATATCGTAAGGGGACCTGCATAAAAACCGTAGTATATGCCGACTCTGATCACGCGGGAGATTATGTGGACCAAAAAATCACTAGCGGTATTTGTACGTTTGTAGGATATTGTCTAACATCGTTGTTCTCGATGAAACAAATTGCTCTTGCTATATCGACGATCGAAGCCGAATATGTAAGCGCCGAAAAGGTATGTCAATAAGCACTATTAATGAAACAAGCTCTTATCGACTAAAACATTCGACTCGATGACATCCCGATCATGTGCGACAATAAAGGAACGATTGACCTAAGCAAAAACCCGGTGCAACACTCGTGGATGAAACACATCAAAATTTCATCACCATTTCCTTCGGGACATGTCCAAAAAGGACATCTCCATCAAAAAAGTCTCGTCCGAAGATAACATCACTGACATTCTCACTAAATCTTCGTCTTGGTTTAGGAATGATGGAACACATTCTGTAAATCGTTCTCTTCTTTTCTTCTAGTCTCGATTCTAGTATTTGTTCCATTCCGTGTCGTGACAATTTAATTACTTCATCTGAAGTATTTTAAGCATTTTTAATTAGCGAAATGCAAATTAAAACATTACTCTTTTCGTAAAATTGGTCTAAATTTTAGTCTAAAACACCTCTGCTGGAGGCGGCCCCCTGATTTAATCAGGCGCCCCCATATCTTTATGGGACCACAACTAGACAGACAAGTTAAGTCTGCACATATTTTCTTAAAACTCAAAACCAAACACAACCCTTCTCTCCCAACCAGCGACGAACACGACCTAAAACCCACCAAAACTTAATTTTAACCACAAAAACTTAAATTGAAGGTGCAATCAATATTAACTATCATTCCTAACACCATAAACATCATCAATTGTAAGTTATTTTATCAATTTTCTTCTTAATTTGTGTATAGGACTCGATTGAACACAAACCCCAAAATTGGGGGCTTTCATTTTTTCTTGTGTATATATGCAATTAGGACTATAATAACACAATGTATAACTATTATGCTTCCTGTAGACATAGAATTTGCATGATTGATTGTGTTTGTAGAATTTTTTATGAACAAAACCCCAATTTATTTTCTAAAAATTCTTCACGTTAAGAACATCATAAAAATGTTTTAATGCATTGTTAATACATTCTAAAAACGTTATTGCATTCACGCTTAATGATCTCATAACCATCGATCGAGTTATATACTCAATATGTATTTTCGACACGTTTGGATGAGCAAAAGTGAATAAAGAAGCGTTTGGGTTAACTCATAGGTTTTGATTTAGACTCGAGTTAGCCGCAACTCCACGTTTGTTTCATATAGGCATACACTAGGCAAAATTTCTTTTTTAACTTGAGTTCACAATCATAAAATTATGGCTTATTTCCATTCTAGGTGACAATGCCTCGCAAAACTGCTGATGACCACAAAAATACCAGAAGTTATATTCCAAAAATTTCCACTAAATACAACGCACCTCTAAAACATAGTTTTGAATTCATTGAAAACCGTTGCATTCACGAGGGTTGGGTTGTTTATCAAGACTTTGATGACATGGTGTATCCTCAATCCATGTTTGGGATGATTGGGTTTGCGTGTCTTCTCACTATAAGTGAGCAGATCGTTGCTCGTTTTATTCTCGAGTTCTATAGTCAATAGCGTGTCAACTACACTTCCGAAGGTCAAATGTTAGTTGAGTTTGTCATCTAAGACCAATTCTTTTCTCTTACTCTCTAAGAATTTGGTCAAATCCTTGGTATTCCCTTCGAAGGTGATTGTTCTTTTTTTGACAAGTGGTCACTTGACAACTTGGAGTTTAGTGTTCCAACGAGTGGTCCTTATCAAACTACTCCTCCTTCTCCCAATGACATTAAACTTTATGTTCAAGTTGAAAGGGAGGATCATGTCACTCTGTCCGTCATGATCGATTTATTGATGTTGAGGATAATCAACTTTTAACTCGTGAAAACACATCAATTATGAAGACTTAGGTCGACATAATTTGTAAAAATGTCTTTTGTCTTGGTGGTAACCGGAATCATGCCCGCGCGTGTCTTTGTCATATGCTCTATTGTATTTCTACTTCTAAAGAATACAATCTTGCATACTTCGTTGCAAAACGAATGGAGTTTGTCACTAAACAAGCTCGATTAATTCTACCATACGGTATGTTATTAACTCGCTTGTTTAATCATGTCATGTCCGAAAATCCTGAGTTGTTAAATGATCAATACGTCTTGTATGATCGTTATGTACCTCTAACCGCTTAAACAAAGCGAAGCCGCGAAAGATTATGGCACAGAAAAGAGATCCGCCTTCTACTTTGCTTCCTCTCATCTGACTTCGGATCAACCCACCTCCTCTCATCACTGAAATCGATATGATAATTGATGGAAATGACGAAGGTACCTCTCGTAGCAAGCATTCCTTTCCCCACTCGTTTTGTCACTCCTTGACAAACAATGTTCCACAATTTTTCTTAACCACCAAATACTAAACATATACAAGGAAGCCTTTACAGCAAAGTGAGAAACGTAAAACCAAAAATGGGGTCAATCCAATTGCGAGATGAGCACCAGAGTGGTCTAAGGTTAATCAGAAAAGGCATCAAGAACTCGTTGAGGGTAAGGAAGAAGTAAGCAATGTAGAGAATTGCTAAAATCCTTTTACTTATTATTATTACTTATTTAACCTTATTGATACTTATTTCTTGCTATTTATGCTTTGGTACTTAAACTTACAGATTATTTGGTAGGATTTTTAGTATGTAGCTTTTACAACATAGTTTGCCTCGGATGATCATTCAATTTTATCATCCTAATACTAACTTGCATGTTATTTCAGATATTATGATTATTAATCTTACTATATGTATGAAAATGGTATGCTTACTTGGCTATCTCTTTATTTATGCCCACATTTGATTTTCACCAATTGAATTTGAATTAGTTGGTAAATTATATAGTTTTAGATGATTCTTGATGAAATAGAGTTGGCTGCAAAAAGAGCACCTCTATTCTATTTCTGCACAGGTTAGACAGTCTGGAAAAACTAGGAAAAGATTAATCCCCAATTAAACCTTGATCTTCGATACCATGTGCAAATAACAACACTGATATCAAAGAACCTAACCAACCTTCCCTTGGTTCTCTTTATTAATGAAAAAAGACTGATTACAAGATCTAAAGATAGAATCACAAAGTGTGATCTATCTAAACTATAACAGAACGATTACAACTCATAATAAAACCAACCAAACCATAAGGATCAGTGTACTGTGATTAACCAAATGATTACAATAGACAAATTAGGGTTTTGTAATAACAGTAAACGTGAGAGAGAGAGAGAGAGAGAAGAGAGAAGAGAAGAGTGAGTGATATTTTAAAAAGACATATGAAAGACCCAATCTAAAAATCCAGCTTATATAGCACCATCAACCAACTTTGCAACTTAGTTCTCAAAGACTTAATATTTAGTACCTACCCCCCCCTACAACCCCCCCCCAGCCCCAAACCCACGGAGAGAGAGAGAGAGAGAGAGAGAGAGAGAGAGAGAGAGAGAGAGAGAGAGAGAGAGAGAGAGAGAGAGAGAGAGAGAGAGAGAGAGAGAGAGAGGTAATATTCCAACTTTAGTCCCTGAACTAGAGAATAAAGCTTGATATCTCAACAACATTTATCTAACTAATATTATTATAGACATGTCAATTGGCATTCAAGTCAACATAACTATAATAGATAGCAAGATAATCTTTAAAGTCACATATTGTAGTATGGTGCACTACTCAGTTGAGGAAATGCGACAAGCTAATACAATAGGCATAAAATGAACCAGCCAAATTCACTAAAGTCGCGTAATTGCTATCTAAATAAGGATATGATGGGGCGTTCACTAAACTCATAAAGAGAGAAATACTACTTTTTGTTTTTAAAAAGCTTGAAATTGTATACCAACCAGCTCAAAGGGAGAGACCGGGGAAGAGAAAAGAAACATATACAAGAGATAAAACCATGAACAACAACGAACCAGAAACGAAGAAAAAAGAAAACAATTACAACAATATACTTATGTGAACAACCTAAATAGGTTGGTAATCCAGCAGCTCTATGAGATCAGTTGGAGAGAGTAATGGGCCGAGATCCATGTCTTCGAGATCCTCTGAATGGTAGGGAAGATGTCTTCTTCTTTGGCGCCTTCAACCCCATCAGGCGGGGAGTTCACCACCCTATTTCTCCAATTCCAAATCGCCCATAAAGCACTTTGAAACACTCCATGAATAACCTTATTAAGCCGTGGACAACCTTGAGAAACAACAGATCCAGAGGCAATATCTTTAATAGAGAACAATGGGAAGGAAGTGGGGGGAGGTAAATGCCACCAACTCCAAATTTTTCTCCAAATCGACAAAACCCGGGGACAACTTATAAGGATGCGGTCGATAGATTCATCTTCATTCTCGCAAAGAGGACATAGGGTAGAAGAGATATTAACACCTCGAGACGAAAGACTGGCCCGAGTAGCCAATCTATTAAAGATGCTAAATAAAAAAAAAAATTTTTTTAAAAAAGAAGAAAAAAAAAATATGACACGCCCACACACGTATGTTCACTTTTCGGGGAATCCACGAGTTCCAAGCATGATAATCATCGAGATCGCAATCTGCAAAAGAAAGGCTTTGGATATATTTAGATAACAATTTAACCTTGAAATGACCTAAGTCGTCCATGGTCCAACTCCAACTATCTATGTCTTGAGGTTCACATCGGTTAAGAACTTAAGATACGGGGAATTCCATTAGAGTTTTCGTTGCCTCAAACATTAGATAATAATGTCTATTAAAGGATACGGAAATGTCTTCACCCAATACATCACATTCGCTTCAATTTCCACAAGAGCTACTACAGGATGCAGTACAAGACTTGGTATAGGTTAATATACATACTGTACTCTCATCTTATGTTATAATCAAACCAAACCGACATCAAAAACCAATCACACACACAATGTTTTTGCCCCATTACCATATATGATCCAACTTTTCCCGGATCTCAGTTCTTGATAATTTCACAAACATGGAAGTTTCACAAACATGTATACATATTTCTTGACAAATCTATCAAAAATCAATGGCACACATAATCATTACTTTGTATTTTAACATATTATTTAAAAGATCAATCATTAATTCGTAATAACTGCATTTCCTTTAATCAACAATTGAGCACAAATTGCAATAATAGTTGGAATCAGTTAACCATGTATATCGTTCCGCAAGATCATTCAATAGCAATACATTAATTGCTTAATCAACAAAGTTACAAATATAGTTAGAAGAATTTGAACAAATTGTTTCACAAAGATCAATCTATTCAATAAGTTAATATATATTCATTTCAAATGTCAAAACGCAGCTTGAAATCAAAACAAGATCTTCTTGAGTTCATACATAAAGTTAATGCAAAGGTAAGGAACACCCATGTGTTATTATCATGGTAGGAGTTTTGAAAATCTTGTTGGAAGACGTCGTCCTTTAAAGTATGTGAAAAAGTAATCAGACTTAGGTTGGTGTCCATGTGAAGTGCTAGAGCTTGAGCAGGACGGGTCTGTTGGGATATTAACAACTATTGACCAATTCAAATCACGAGTATGCAGCGGAAAACATATAAACATGTATAGAAAAAAGTAATTAATAGAGGGATCAAGAAGCGTATACCTTTTAGCAATAAACAAACACCTTCTTGAATATAGGCGTATGTATAAATCTAATACGCGAAACTAAACAAGTTACCAAAGTAGATAACCTTTATGGTATCCATACACTACACGTAACCGAGATACGCTAGGATGTTAGTTCTTGCTTCACGAATAAAACAACCCAACACGATGTTCTTGTTTTGATTCTTATCGTCACACGATCGAATCCCATATGGGATTATAATGGCAGATTGTCTAACAACTAGGAAAAGAAGACATGCATGTAATTACACCATGTGTATTACCATGCATGTATATCCATATCAATAGTATTATATTAGAATGTTATAATACTACATGATGATTCATGCGTAGGACTTTTAAGGGATACATAGTCGACTGACTTTTTGGATCGATATATAACTCTTTCAGCGAATGAATGAGGTAAGGGAATATACAGCCCCAACACTTGTTCTCCAAGTCATACTCAAACACCTCCTCTTATTTGCTAGAAATGACATTTGGACCCCTCCTTCTTTCCTTGTTCGACCGGTCACAACCAACACTCCATGGGTTTGGTTTTTGTACTAACAAGTCCCTCACTTGTTAATATCTATTAATTAGTTATAACGTCTAACGTTATAATTAATGACCGGTTTAATTGTTTCGTGAAACATATTAATATAATTAATATACGATAAATATATTAATTATTGCTTGGGGTTGTTGTGACCGATGTGGTGGTGGTTGCTGTTGGGGCTGGGGTTGTTGTGACCGGTGTTGACCTTGTGGCATGTTTTGGGTCATTTTCTTCAATCACAAGAAAAATACAATAACCCTTAGATTGCATTAAATCATAACCATTGACATGACATATACAAGAAAATAAAGTGAGACACATCACACAGTGAAAATATACAAAACTGAATTGTAATCAACAATGATATAACCAAATCCGACATTATTCATAAACAAATTCGATTACAGACGTGACATAATACAACCATTCCATATGTAAATTGGAAAACATACATGAATTTCAGATACAAAATGATCATAAACGATTAAGTTACAAAATAAACATAACAACCTAAAGCCTTACAGCTGGGATTGAACCCGTAATACTTATAGCTATAATACCAAATGACTAGCCATAACATGATCTAATAAATGAACTGCTACCTGCCTCCTCTGGCAGCTCTGGCTGTGCAGGACCTCCAGCGGGTCCCTGCTGTCCCTGGAGTGTGGTAACCTGTCCCTGTAATGCGGTAACCTGTCTCTGTAGTGCTGTCACCTGTCCCTGTAGTGTGGTCACCTGTCCTTGTAATGACTGCATCACTGTCAATTCTTATCAGCTGATGCTGTAGGGAGACGTTCAGCTGGCCTCAACTCTCTTACATATCCTTTGCTGATCTTCCTTATGTTTGCCTCAACAGCTCTGAAGGTCACAACATGTCTCCTTGCGATCACAGCATGGCACTCTCTAATCTTGACTTCGACCCATACGGTAGTGGCGGGCAGTGACATAACTCTCCGCGGGCAAGATCACTCGCATGCATCGATCGCCACCAAGCCCTCTCGGACCAATCCACCCTTTGCTCCATCTGATTAACGTGTATATGCATGTGATCGTCTGTCTCTAAACAACATATTGAGCCGACCAGCCAATAGCTGTCTCTGACTAGGCTCTTCGCTAACCTCGTATAAATCTCATCCGTGTCTTGCCCTAAAACCTATCTCAAGGCTGTCAAATGTCGTCCCAACTCTATTTCAAGTAACTAACTGGTGCCCCCTGTAGGGTCACCATCTATATCACCCTACAAGTACGGTGATCCCATATCCAACCTCTCTCTGGATCACTCCTGATCTCCCTATCCATAGTAGCTACAAAGCCATAGTCTGCCCTAAGACCTCTAGCCGGTCTAGCAGCAGCAGCAGATGAGCTCTCTCCTACCTCGTATCTAGGACCAAGAGCGATACCTAACCTCTTCTGAGGTGGTAAGGTAACCTCGGGTCTGTCCTCCCTACGACTTAGAGAGGGGTAGTAACAATGGTGTGATGAAAGTAGGAATGAATGAGGCAAAGGATGGTGTATCCTGATGATGGTGCATCCCCCCTTTATGTTTTTTCCGTGGGGAGAGTATAAAGGGTGTGGTAATGGTAGAGAATGGGAAAGTAGATGCGGGTCCCCCCCCCCCCCTCCCTCAAAAACCTCTCAGCCGAATCAGAGCAGCTCGATACGCCCAATGAATGAATGGGGGCTAGGAGGTGGGTTGGAGATAACACAGGTGAGGTGTGATAGTGGAAGTGATGGAGAAGGTATATGGGAAGTGGTAAAACCATTGGGGAGAGCGATGATGAGGGTGGAATAGATATAACGCAAGAAGTCTGCAACCGCTGAATCAGACCATACGGGCAATAGGTAACAGGGAGTTGGAATAGAATCCAAGCTGTCACCCAATGCAAGGGTGTGGTGGTGGTGTGGCCGCAGACTCATCAGTCTCGAACAACTCTGTCTCCTCCCGCAGATGGGGCCTGATCAGTAGCTGGTAAAGCAACAACTACAGAGTCGGCAGGAGCTAGGTGCTCCTCCTCCTCCTCATCATCATCGGCGCCCTGATGTCCATGTCATCATCCTTATCATCCTTTGATGACCCCTCCTCGTCATCGAACATCATCATCCTCATCCTCCTCTAAGGGCTCATCCTCATTGTCTTCATCATCTCCTCCATCAGTAGGGTAGTCAACAGGATCCTCATCGGGGTCTTCATCATCTCCTCCATGCAGTGGGTAAGGCATCCTTAGCATATGGCTGATCCTCAGCAACAATCTCATTATCAGTATGCTTTGGGCTTGGAACATAATCTGGCGAAGGTGGTGCCTGCTCTGGCTCCTCAGGGCCAGGCACGTAATCTGGAGAGGGTGGGGCCTGAAGAGCGGCCTCCACGTATGGGTCCTCTGGCATCCAAGGCAGCTCAAGGTACTCGTGATCATCGACTCTCGGTGATCCTATGTCTGATAAATCCTCAAATGGGCTGGAAACCTCCGTGAATGTAACCCCCGATTTATCTAAATCTGACATGACTGAATTTGAAAATTCAAAATAGCTTATATTAGTATTTAATATAAGACTCTTATAGTAATATACATTTATATCATAACATGTATATCAATTATGAATGCATCTAGTCCAACCAACTAATGCAACAAGTAGTGTATGCATGAATGTATGCACATATGTATGTCCCGTGTAAAACCCCTTTGTATGAATTCGATGTATTAATTCGATGTTTGAAAACGGTTATAGTCTAGCAAAAACATTTGACCTGCTTCTCTAAAACCTTGGCACTTGATACCAATCTGTAACACCCCCAAATTGGGTCGCAGCGGAATAAGGGTCCGTGGCGTGTTACTTCATAGATCAATATGGTAACTAACTACATATATCATTCTATATACTAATCGCCCATCTAATGGTTTTGGTAAACATTTGTGTTTAATAAGTTAAAACGTTTATAATTTCCGTTGTAGTAAAACAGGCGTAACTTTCGCGTTTTAAGCCCGATTTTGACGTTTCTTATGCCCACGCTTTCGTATTAGGACGAGGTATTAAGACGAGTTATCAATATTTGACATTTTCTTATTTTTAGTCCCCTGGTGAACAGTACTTTTTACTGTTCGCACCAGTTATAAAGTTATTTTTAAAGTTTTAGTTATCGTAAAACCCGTAAACGTCGTATTTTATTCGTTATAGCTCTGTTTTTAGCGATTCTTTCGAGCACGTTCTTGTTATTGAAAGTCCTATCTATTTATGAGGTTTACAAAAATATATGTTTCTGTCATGAATAGTAACTTTTATAAAAGTATTTATTGTTGTAAACTCGCGTAATTCATAACTCTTTCGTTATTAATTGAAAAATTACGATTCTTATCATTTTGGAATCCTAAAAATATGTACAATCTGTGAAAAATACTAAACCTTCTGTTTTAGAAGTATTTTATAACTTTATTTTATAAAACCGGTATTAACGTAAATCATATTTTTATCGTATCTTTCTCGTTATTAATCCGTTTTTCGAGTTTCTTATCTTTTTGGAATCGTCATGAGGTGTACTATCTTTTTAAATGTAAAACCCATTGTCTTGGATTTGAATCTAAACAACCCTTTTTAAAATCCATGTTTATACTTATTTATATAACTTGTTTTATATACTTTTCAACCAAGTAAATTACCACAACTTCTTTACAAGTCTTTATATCATATGTCATACATAATATAATGTCCATTGGTCCATAATTTGTCCAAAAATGTCCAAGAAATCACAAGGCCCATTTGTGTACACACTTATTTATCTAATAACTTTCATAAATATACTTTATGTACTAGTTTATACATGAATCTTTTTATACATTAATCAAAAGTGTACAAAAGTTATATTTCCATTATAACATCATTTTAGCTTCCATATAACTTGAATTAACAAGTCTTTTGCCACACTTTTACTTGAAACTTATTAAGTAACTTTTAGAAACCCTAATTTGTACATATACATTTTTACACTAAATCAACATGGTACAATACTTTTATATCCATTTTAACATGATATCATTAACATCATAACATATGTACAAGTGTACAAAACAATGATCACAAGTAAAAACTCTTTTTACATGTTTAAAAGTCCTAAATGGTGATTCTTGCTATAAAGAACTAACATATGCATAAAAACTCATGAAATGAAAAGATAAAGGCTTTTAGATAACCTTATGATGAACAATAATGATGAGAAATAGGTGCTAAACTCTTGTTTAGGCTTTAAATCCAAGCTTGCACACTTGAAAACCCTAGTTTTCTTAGAAAACCCTAATCTTGCAAAACTGGCTTCAATACTTGTAAACCTTTAACCAACCCTTGAAAACACCTCAGGTTATCATAGGAATGATGTATGAATGTGTTTATGGTCTTGTAAAATCAAACTATGGATTGTGTATGAATGGGTGTTGATGCCGTGGGTTTATTAGGCAAAAGAGGAGAGAAAAAATTGATTTTTGCTAAGTGTTAAAGTGTATGTTATCTTTCTTTAGGAGTGCAAGACTTATATGTATAAAAGCTAGTCAATAACACTATACAAGACAAGATGAGGGTTTTTAGGGAGCCATTGGTCAAAAGTATGGGAAGTATGGGAAGTATGGCTTCATTTAATGTGTAGAGATGTACATAAGACCATGTGGTGAATTTTTGTGATATTTCTTTTTATACATCCACCTATGTCCGGTTGTATATGTATATATGTGATGTTATTTTGTAAATTTTGAGTATTGGGTATAAATGTGGGTATTTGTTGAAGCGTAGAAAAGTTTTGGTGGTTTCGGGTATGCCTAAACGTATTTTATTGCGAAACGTAGTCACTTTACGCAACCAATAAAAATAAAATGAACAAAGTTAATAATTATCCTCAAAATAATTACTTAACACTTGCTTGATGTAAAAATTTAATTGTTTGATGCCCGTTTACATTAAACGATAATTTTTAGCTTACGCGATTTAACTTAACGTTTACGATTTAAAGCAAACGCGTACAATACAAAAGATACATTGTGGGTTTATTGACAACGTCGATGACCCTAAAACACGGGGTGTTATACGTAAGCCATATATAAATATACACCACATAGCATATAAAAGCCGATGAAAAATATTAGTCGACTTCAGGCCCTGATAAGACATAACTAAGGTCTTCCCTAACTTTTGTAGTAAACTACAAAGCTGTAGCTTACTGAGTCATGGATCTACCATAAAAATTTCAAAAAATTTCGATGTACGATGAATATTACTAGTTTTTATAACAATGGCGTTTTAAGGATGGAAAAATGACGCCACTTTGATATGAGCTTGGATCGTTTAAGACTAAATCGGCCCTAAACGACACCGTTTATGGGTGAAAGGCGGTCTTTTTGGGAGTAGTTGGCCAGTTTAGCAATCCTACTAACCTAAACGACGTTGTTTTACATGTCTACAAACTTAAGATACATCGACAAAAAAAGCCCACACACACACACGTTGTTAGTTCCACATACATACACAAACAAAGATTAAGATGCAGACACATAAACTACTAAAATTCGAGGATGAGCAGGTATTTGTTTCATTTGAGTGATGTCTTTTTCTTTATTTACTTGATTCGTATCTATTTCTATATAAATTTTGGGTTTTTTTAGGTTGTTCATTTATAGTTAAAATTGGTTTAGGGATTTTTGTTAGTGATGATGATTGGCCTATCTAATTGTGCTTAACATTTGATAATAGTTAGCCAAGAGTGTAGTTAGAGGTGTTAGGTTTGTACTTGGCGTGAATCTTGAAGGCAAAGTGGTTGAATGTGGTAACTTTTTAGGCTTTTGTTGATCTAATTGGGTTGGATTCATTGCATGTTATAGTTTTGCCTCTTCTTTTTAGGTTTAGTTATCATGGATTTTAATGAATGAGATTATTCTTAAAGTAATTGATTGTGCAAATATAGGCACGACCAGACTCTGATGGTGATCGAAGAATAATATGGTGGTGATGGTGGTGATGCCGAGTACAAGATAACCTGCAAATAAGAAATAAAAGACACTATGTTAGACGGAGCCCGGAGGATGTAACACCCCCATTTTTGACATATAGCAGCGGAAGCTAATCTGAGGTATTACTTCATGGATCAACAGACATAATCATAGAAAACGACTCAAAAGAGACGTTTTGGAAAATTTAGTTATCATTCAATATCATATCAGAGTTTTACAAAGGAGGTCCCAAAATCTAGAAACATAAAGTTTGAATGATAACAGTTTAGCCATCTTCAAGTCCATGCCACTCCGTGCCATAGGTTGCTCAATTACCTGAGATAAACATGCTAAAAGGGTCAACACAAAGGTTGAGTGAAATTCATAGGTTTTTAGTTATAATAGTTGAGTACAAGTTTAATAGTGGGTTACGTTGTTATACACCCATAAGTGTAATAATTGCAATGAGTACAATTATTATGGAAAACAGTATTATCATGGAAAACAGTATTATCATGGAAAACAGTATTATTGCCCTAAGCTCATGAATCACATATTTAAACTTAATAGAACCGGGAGCCTCTATCCGAAGACATACTGGGAGCTACTACCCAAAGAGATACTGGGAGCTATTACCCAAAGAGATACTGGGATGTCTTATGGGAAAATGGAGGTAACTTAGGCAATAATATATCAGGATAGCATATAGTTGGAAAAACACTTGTATTCATAGTTTATAGCATGAATCCCCCACGGGATTTAGAAAACATATAAAGATGGGACTATTCACAGTGATGGAACCATATCATATATCAAAATCACTTGTGTTTAATTTGTATAAAACAAGCATGTATCCCCCTCGCGGGTTTATAAAACATGTAAATAAGTAAATGCGAGGCTATGAACTTTACCTTAACAGTACAGGGAAATCTAATTGATGGAAAACGTATATCAAGTGAAAGTAACAGCTTTGTCACGCAACCTGAAGTAATATGTCAAGTCTTAGTGGGATGGTTTATGTTTCAAAACTTTACAAAGTTTAACGTATATCTTTGATTTATTAAATTATGGAAATATTGTATCACTGTTCGGGCTATCATAATCCAGAGGCCATGTAGTATCGTTTGAGGAGCCAGGGCACTTTAAATCGTAAACCCAGCAAACTCGTCAAAACAAAAACTAAAATGAAACCCTTCATATGAAATTCCCTAGTAACGTGATACGATAAGATTTTAAGTTTCTTCAAAAGTTAGTTGATGATAAATTATGTTAAATATATAACGAAATAATGCGTCGATTTATGATTAATAACGATAAATGTGTCGGGTTTTAATAAAATCGAGTTTTATAATATTAATATATATTTTTATAATTTATATAAAAATATTATATTTTATATTTTTAAGTTTGCAAAATTGGCAATATATACCCTTGGTTTATAAACTTTTACAACTTTAGTCCTTTATATATAAAGTATATATAATTTAAACCTTTAAATTTGAAACTTGGCAAAATAGGTCCTTATAGTTATAACTTTAGAATAATGACATTTTTAGCCCATTTAGTTATAAATTTCAGAAAGTTATGATATATACCCCTATGCATGGAAATATTTGCAAAACAAGTCCAAAAAGCCATGCAAGCTTATTTTAAGGTTCCAAATGATATTTGCAGGTTATAGCTTATTAGAATAAGCAAAAATAAGATGTTCTAACATAACAAAAGTTTAGAAAAAGGATTTGTTAGCTAGAAAATCAAAACGGGTCGTTTTTAGGGTTTTAATAAAAAACACATGGGTTTGAGGATTCAAGGCTTCAAACAAGAGTTCATATATGATCTTAAGAGTATTATGAACATTTTAATACAGATTATAAGTTTATTGAACAAGATTTTGAGCTTACTTGAGCTAAAATGGGTCAAAATGAGGTTTTTTGGTTTGTACGCCTAGTAACGACTTCAAGGCTTCTTTTTTCTTGGTTCTTGGCTTTAAATTTGCTGAGTTCTTACTTATTTGATCTTCCTTGGTCTTCCTTGATCTTGTTTAAGACTCCATTTGAGTGGTGATGAGTTTTTGAGGTGTGATTTGAAATGGTTGTATGTTTCGGCTATATGTAGTGGTAAATAACCCTTGGTGCCCAAGTTTTCTTGGTGTGGTATCTAAGGTCTATAGATTAATGACTAATTAACATCTATGGTGAGTCATGAAAGCTTAGGAGGAGGTGTAAGGGTGTGGAGGGTTTGTTTACAAGTAGGTGACGGTGTTTGGTGTACATATGCTTGTAGTCGCTTACAAGGTGGTGATGGAGGTGCTTGTAAGCTACTTAGGTGGCTGCTTAGTGATGTCATAGAGGTGTTTGAGGTGCTTGGTTGCTTAAAAATAGGTAAAAATGAAGTAAAAGGGTACCAGGTTTATTTTATTTTGGGTTAGGGTTTAGGGTTTTAAAATGTGGATTAGGGTTAGAATTAGGGATAGATTAGGGTTTAGGATTAAAGTTTAGTGTTAGGATTAGGGTTAGGATTAAGGATTAAGGTTTAGTTTTAGGTTTAGGGTTTAGTTTTAGGTTTAAAGTGAAATTAGGGTTTTAGGATTTCGTTTAGGGTTTAGGGTTTTAAATTAGGGTTTTAGATTGACTTAGGGTTTAGGTTTAGGGTTTAGGAGTCATGCATTAAGTGCTTGTACCTTGTGCTAAAGTGGTGGTAAAGTTTAAACATGATTTAGGAGCTTAAATGACCTAATTAGGTTTTTAGGCATTATTGACTTGTACATTGAGCTTAAATGAGTTGTACATTGACTTGGAGGGAAAATATGATTCAAATATTGTGTATTGTACACTTGTACACATGCTTGAAGGCTTGCACATTCATTTTATATGTATACATTACATATAATTAGGGTTTTGATATAAACGTTAACGTTTAATGCTTGTTTTGAAATAACGTTTTGAAAAGTACGTTAAATTGATAATGTACTTGGTAAAAATGATATTAAGATATAGACTTGACATATTAGGATGTTTACATGATGTAAACATAGATAGAGATGGCATTGATAGAGGTTGCGTGAGCTCGTTTACTTTAGAGATGCAAGTTACGTTGCATAATGAGATAAAGCAAAAACGAAAAATATTCCCATGAAAAAGGTTGTACTTAATATAGTAAGTAGATATTACATTGATGAAAATACTGGAAAATAACGGGTTGTTATACTAAACCACGATAACAACAATAATAATGTAAAGAGATATGGAAAGAAACAACCAAACCAAGACACCAAGATTTTATAGTGGTTTGGCTACGAAGCACCTCTTCGCCCTACTCCACTCCCCGAGTATCCGACTCGAGATTTCACTATGTCAACAAGCTCCCTTTAGGCGGAGAAAACCGTTTACACGTCACTTACATTATTTTCCGACACTAAGCTAAATGTCGAGTCCTAATCTTAGCTAGAACCAATCTACCACTTCACAAGATATATACACTCACAAGATCTACACTATCGGATCTACACAATATCCGAATCATACAAATACACAAGATAAATACAATAGACTTTTGGTACTTAGAAGAAGAGAGGAGAGATCACTAATTAACACTTCACTTCTTGACGAATACGAGTGTTCTTCTCTTACTCTTGAATGAGAGGGCAGAGATGAGAAGAAGAGACTAGATCACTTGAAACAAGATCTAAGTATGTTAGTGATCAAGAGTTTTAGTAAGAGAAAGAAAAGACTAAAAAATTTCGTGCAAATAGGAATATTTTTCTGCTGGGAATGGGCCAGTATTTATAGGTAGGGAATCCTAACGACTATCTAGGGGCGGTCCCGGCGGTCCCTTATATATAAGGGGGCCGCCAGGCCTATAAGGGGGTCGCCGCCTAGACTCTGCTCCCTTTTTGTCTTTTTGTGGGGATGGTTGTATCTAGTGTAGAAGCTTCCGTTTTGGGGGGAAAATTTGACTTTCAAATTTGAATTGCAAATTTTAAGTTTTTAATAAAAATTTTATTTTAATTAGAAAATATTTTGTAAATGTATTTTTGAGAAAATACTTTTGTAGATTTAAAAGTGAGGATTAAGAGAAAAATATTTTCTTGATCACTAATCATGCTTAATTATTTTGTTTGTCCATACCTTAAGTGATCACTAATCTTAGAAATAAAATTTTACATTTAATAATTTGTAAACATTTATTTTTATTGTAAACGTTTTTATATTTTGTTATTATCAAAACGTTGAGAGGTCAAAAAATATAAATAACGTTTTTGAGCATTATTTGTATTAACAAGAGTTATAACACAACTAGCTTTGTAGCTCAGTTGGTTGAAAGGTTTTGTTAAAATTTGGTTCCTCAAGTTCCCTTGTTCGTGTCTGTTCACCGAACCAAGGGTCACCAAACCTAGAGTCACCGAACCTGGTCAACCGAACCAGGTCAACCAGTCGACAGGTCAACCGAACCACGTTAGAATCGAATCTGACAGGCCAGCCGAACCTGTCAAATTTAGTGAACCCCCACCTTATTTCACTATCACCACTAGTCTTTGCTGATTAAACCTTTAACGACGTAGCATTTGCACAGTTAGTCCTTTTCAACCAAAACACTCAAACAATTGATAAAGTTTACAACTTTCATCCCTAAACGTCAAATAATTCACAAAGTTTGTATCTTTTTCAAAGATTTCAAACAACAACACAAATCTTATCTACTTAAGATCTGTAATTCATTTCACAACTCAATTCACATCCAGTATAATTGAAACGAAAGATACTTTATCTGCGTGTTTAGAAACAGAGGAACAAGAGATGCAACAAATGCAGAAGAAGCAAAGAGTATGAAAGAGAGTTCCATAAACAAACTTAAGGCACTCAAAACAACCATTCAACATCACTCAAATCAAGATTTCCCTATGAAATTTGGGTTCAAATGAGCATTTCAAGGACTCTTTGGTGAAGAGGAAAGCACTTTCAAGTTTGAGTTAGCTCACAACATGAAAAACCTTGAAACTCAACTCAACAAAGAAACACTTCATGAGAAAGACTCCAAGTCTACCATCAGAATGATCAATACACGGTTTCAGAAGTTCATACATTTAGAGGTATTAAAGACTTCCAATTTTGAGTACGAGGCTCGAGAAGCAAGAGAAGACTTTAAAAACTACACTCATATGGAAGCTCACTCCCTCAAAGAAATATTAATTCAAAACATGGACTCTGTTGAGAAATGTATTGTTGAAAGAGCACTTCATGAACAAGAGATTCAGAAAAGATTAAAAAGGTTGAATGACAGAAAGTTACAGATTCAAGAGTGCAAGGTTCAAGAGGTTAAAACAACAAATGCTAGTTCAAAAGACACAAACAGCAGTGGGTTTTTAACAGACAAAAGGAAAGCACACAGTTCATAGAATGATTGTAGCAAGTCATGGAATGTTTGAAGCTCAGAGAATCAAAGCAGCACATTTGGAAATGAAAGCGATAGGTCAGGGAGTGAATGGAATGAAAAAAACAATTCTGGGAATGATACGGATATCAAACCTTCCTATGACACATAGTCAATGGTTGAGGTATCATATATTGCTGGCTATAATGTGTTTGTTGTAGAAACTAAACATACTGCTCAACATGAAAACATGAATGACACATCTTTGATGGAAAAGATTAATAGCAATACCATACCTGATTCATCAATTATGTGTAAGAATGAATTCCAGGTTGACCAGTATGCTGATGATCATGAAGATGAGCGTGCCACGCTTGCTAACTTAATTTCCAATTTAAAACTTGATATTGATGAAAATAAAACGATTCAAAAGCAATTAAGGAAAGCAAATGCAACACTTACTTATGAATTGAAAGAGTGCAAATATACTTTTGAGGTGTCAAATGACACTAAAGACAGATGCATAAGTGCACTACATCACCAAGAGGTTGAGCTTGAGAAGTACAAAACGTATAAAAACTGTCAACTTGAAAAAGAAGAGGTCGAACATAAGTACAAAGAAACTCTTGGTCTGTTAGCTCAGCAGAAACATCAATCAAATGAAGCTTCAAAAACACAAGCTTATGAAACCTTTTAATTTAAAGAGAAAAGCGATTAGTTAGCATACCAGATTATTTAGAACACATAAGGTTTGACACTCTTTGTAAGGAGACTGAACAAATGAAAAATGATTTCAAAATAAGTCAATATAAAGACATTGACAAATTGATTATTTTAGAAAACCAAGTAAAGTTTTTAAATGACATTATTTATGAAACCAATCAATTTGTTTAGACCATTCATATGCTGACTCCTAATCCAAATTCTTTTTATAATGTGTAGAACCGTAGGGGGTGAATATGGTTTTCTTGACTTCTTTGAAGTTTATAAAACTTCAAGTCTTGAAAGAGACGAGTGGTGTATTAATCTACTTTGCAATGAGAACAATAAGTAGATAGAGAGAAGAAGAGACACCATGACATATACTGGTTCGGGAAGGGGGTTTAGTCCTTCCGTACGTCCAGTTGCGAATCCATGACACCTATACTTTTCCTAGTATAATCTTTATGGTGGACTATAAACAGTATTACAATTTAACTCCACCGACTTTCAACAAAGCTCGGCGTTCATACAAAAGAGTTACTACCTACGGTATTTCACCCTCAGAATCCACCCCTAAGAACCCGTGATTCGACTTAGCCTATAACTCTAAAAGCATTCCTATTGGAAGCTTAACAAACCCTAACTAGATCCCCAATGATCTAGGCTTGATCTCATGGATACAAGACTTCCCTTACAACTCGATTGAATGAAAAGATAAATTATAGAAACAAGTCCTAAGCTAGCCTAGATACTCGATTCTAAATAACGGGTATGATGAAGAAGACCCTCAACAAAACACACAAGTATGGATTAGGTACTTGTGTGGCTCTCTTTCGGAGATGTGTGTTCTTCAATATATGATAGGAGAGAATATTAAGAACACTTGATGTTTAGACTTAGAGGATTAGAGAAGAGAACAGAGAAGAAAGAATGTTTGAAAAAGGTAAGGAATACAAAGGTCAAGAGGGGTATTTATAGGCCAAGAACCCAAAAATGGGAAATGCACTTCGCGTTTGGCGCGCTGGCCGTGCATCAACGCGTGCCCAGCGCACCAGACACCGAAGCCATTTTTTGGGTTTTTGGCTTTTTAATTACCCGCTCTTGTTAAACCCCCAATTGTACTTTACACTATAACCTTTCAATCATTCTTACACTCAAGGTTAACCAATTCAAATAGCCATTTGATAAAAGTGTTTTGTGAAGTATTAAAAGCGTTTTGCTTGTCCGATAAAGTAAAGAGAGAAAAGAATTATCAAAAAAGGGTAGTTTGGGTATTCCTTAAAGTCAAACTAGCTTAGTTAGGATCCAACTAAAAATTTGAAATAGCTAGTTAGGGTATAAGGTAATATTCTTAGAATATTCCAAACTTGGTGAGAAACGGGGGAGGATTTAAAATTTGAATTTCAAATCTTTCAAGCACATGTTGGATAAGAATGGCGGATGGGTTGGCAATAAGTTATCATGATGTGACATGATGTGATAGAATGGAGCCTCTTGATCTTGTTTGAAATAGAGGGTGATGATGTAATTTTTTGTTTAAGTGTCCCATTTTGTGATTTGCTGGTGGCGGTCCCATATTTACCGGTGGTCCCAAATATATTAGGGGGCCGCCTATATGGGGGCCGCCCTCAGTCAGTTAAGGGATTTTTGAACTTGGTTTTTGACAAAAAATTTACGAAGCCGGAGTGGACATGTTTAATTTTGCATTTCGCGATATTAATATGCTTAAAGTACTTCAGATGAAGTATTTAAGTTGTCACGACATAGAATGGAACACGGACTAGAATTGAGGCAGAAGAAAGAGAAGCGGACTAAGATGATTTATGGAATGTGTTCCATCATTCCTAAGCCAAGACGTAGATAGTTAAACGATTCACGTTTAAGGGGTTTTGTAAGAATGTCGGCGATGTTGTCGACGGGCGGCACTTTTTCGATTGAGATATGCCCTTTCTGGACATTATCACGAAGAAAGTGGTGGCGTATTTCGATGTGTTTGGTACGAGAATGTTGCACCGAGTTTTTGCTAAGGTCAATCGCGCCTTTGTTGTCGCACATGATGGGAACGTTGTCGAGTCGTACGTCGTAGTCGATGAGAGCTTGTTTCATCCATAATGATTGTTGACATGCCTTTTCGGCGCTTGCGTATTCGGCTTCGGTAGTGGATATAGCAAGAGTGGTTTATTTTTTCGTGAACCAAGATCTCAAACTCGTCATGCATGATTTTGGCAAATTCATCACACATGTCTTGATAAGTCGAACCAAATATAATGTCATCGACATATATTTGAACAATGATGAGATTTGAACTTTTCTTCTTAGTAAAAAGAGTGTTATCTACCATTCCCATTTTATATTCATGTTTAATAAGAAAAGCTTTTAATCTATCATACCAAGCTTTGGGTGCTTGTTTAAGACCATATAAAGCTTTCTTTAGTTTATAAACATGATCTGGTTTTTCGAAATCAATGAATCCCAGAGGTTGTGCCACGTATACCTCCTCATTGATAAAACCGTTCAGGAATGCACTTTTTACATCCATTTGGAATAATTTAAAATCTAAGGTGCAAGCATAGGCTAATAATATCCTAATAGATTCAAGTCTAGCAACCGGGGCATAAGTTTCATCATAATCGATGCCCTCTTGTTGGTTGTAGCCTTGAGCAACTAACCTAGCCTTATTTCGAGAAACAATACCGTTCTCGTCTAACTTATTTCTAAATACCCACTTAGTTCCTATGATTGTCATATTCCTAGGTTGAGGAACTAACTCCCAAATATCGTTAGCAATGAATTGATTTAATTCTTCTTGCATGGCGTCAATCCAACTTTTATCTCCTAATGCTTCATTCACATTCTTAGGTTCTATAGTTGATATAAAACAGAAAAAGTTACTTTGGTTTTGGGCTTGTGACCTAAGGGTTCTTTGGTTAAGGTTTCCTATGACATTTTCTAATGGATGGTTCCTAGATTCCTTAATGTTGATTATTTCATCAATTTCTAAAGTTTCATCCACAATGTCATTTTCTAGGTTTTTCTTTTCGGTGATCTTAATTGCTTCTTCTTCATCTAAGTCATCATCTACCAAGGGTGATGTCTTAGAGGGTGGAGGAGTTTCATCAAATGTCATGTTAAGTGATTCTTCGACTTTCCTAGTGTATTTGTTTAGGATGGTGTAGGCTTTACTATTTTGAGAATAACCTAAAAAGACACCTTCATATGACTTTGGGTTAAACTTGGTAAGGTAGTCTTTTGTGTTCAAAATGAAGCACTTGCTTCCAAACACTCTAAAATAATCTAGCGTAGGTTTTCTACCTCTTAAGAGTTCATAAGGTGTTTTTCCTAGAATAGCTCTAATGAGAATTCGGTTGAGAATGTATGTTGAAGTATCTACGGCGTTACACCAAAACTTTTGTGGTAACGATTGCTCATTCAACATAGTCCTACTCATCTCTTGAAGTGTTCTATTTTTCCTTTCGACCACTCCATTTGATTAAGGAGTGCGTAAAGCCGAGAAGTTGTGTGTAATACCGTTGGTATTACAAAACTCTCTAAATTGTACCTCATTATCAAATTCTCTATCGTGGTCGGTTCTTATTGACACTATTGAACAACCTAATTGGTTTTAGATTTTCCTACTAAATATTTCGAATTGATCGAAAGCTTCAGTTTTATCCTTAAGAAATCTAGTCCAAGTATACCTAGATTAGTCATCTACTATGAGTAGGGTGTAACGGTTTCCTCTATAACTCTGTACGACGAATGGACCGAAGAGATCCATATGGAGAAGTTCTAAGCATCTAGACGTTGAGACTACATTCTTAGCTTTGTGACTAGCATGGGCTTGTTTTCCCATTTTGCAAGCATCATAAACATGTTGATCAAACTTAAGCTTAGGTAAGTTTCTAACTATTTCCTTAGAGGCCAACAATTGAATGAGACGCATATTTGCGTGTCCTAATCTCCTATGCCACAAGGTGGAATTTTCATCAATCGTAGTTAGACAAATTTGATCCTTAGGCTTATTTCCTAATTTCATCACATATAAGCCTTTCTTCCTAATACATCTACCTATGACTTTACCGTCCTTAGTGATTTCACTATCATGTTCAGAGAAAGTTACTCTACACTTATTGTCACATATTTTTCCTATACTTAGCAAATTAAATCCTAAGTTATCAACATGTTCTACATTATCTATTTTGAGAGAGTCATTAGAAATCGTACCTTTGCCAATGATGTTACCGCGAAGATTACTACCAAAAATGACGTTACCTCCATTGTATGCCTTGTAAGTAGAGAAGAACTTTTGGTTGCCCGTCATATGTTTGGAGCATCCGCTATCCTTGATCCATTCGTCGGGCTCCAGAAGTCGCTCTAAGGCAATCTATTATATTAGACAACTTAAGCTCAAACATTTGGTCCCCAATATCTCATGGGTCCAAAGTTGTTAGTGCCAAACATCCCTTGCATTTGATGCAATTAGTTGGGATGTGAGAATGGAAGATACATTTCCTATGGCATGTAACTTTGACGTGGAAAGTTGTTCCAACTTACGGGAAAGCCATGAGGTTGGTTTTGTCGACCAACGTGTCTTTTTGGTTGCGGTGTTTTAGGACGAGAATAATTATTATTGACTCTTCTAGGAGGTGGAGTTTTTGATCTAAAATTGGGTTTAGAAAATCCAACTCCGGGTTTTGACAATGGCTTATAAAATTGTTTAACTTCATTGTCACTAGCAACGAGAACTTTGGCCTTGTTTACAATTATGTGTTTTGGTCTAGGAACCAAAATGGATTTTTGAAAAGACACAGTTTTCTCAGATCCAGGTGTTGCTGGTGGCGGTCCCATATTTATTTTGGGGGCCGCCTGGTCATTTAGGGGCCCGCCTATATTTATGGGACCTCTATCAGAATACGCCTTTTTTTGAGCTTTCACAAATTTTATTTCCTTAGTTCCACTAGATGATGCTTCAAATGAATTAAACCCTAAACCTAATTTATCACCGGAGGGTTTTTGATTACTTAACATTTCATTTAAGCAATGTGTACTCTTTTCAAATTTGTTTAATCTAGTAGATTCTTCTTTGAGTTTTTCATTTTCAATTTTAAGTGCACGACACTTTGCATAATCGAGACTAACTCCCTTGTTTTTCTCGAGTATAGACAATTTATCTTTTAATTCTCTAAGCTCATTTTCTAGACTATTTCTAGTAGCTTTTAACCTTTTGTTCTTAGTGATTATCTTTAGACTCATTTTGCACTTAATTTATCTATTCCGTGTCTAGGCTAATCATCAATTGATGAATTTTCATCACTAAAGTAGGAGGATTCAGAACATACCTCACTATATGTATGAGCTACAAGACACGTTTCATCTTTTACCTTCTCATCATCTTCTTCACCGCTATCACTCCAAGAGCCTCCAACAAAAGCTCTTTGGTTCTTATCTTTCGGTGGTTTTGGACATTCTCCAATAAGATGATTCGGATCGCCGCATCTAAAGCATTTTCTATCACTTTTACCGTTCTTGTCATCACGGATTCTTTGGAACGTCTTTTTGTCGTTCCGAGGTTGCCTCACGAATCTACCTCTTCTTTTAAAGAACTTCTTGAAGTCTCTTACCGCCATGGCGTACTCTTCGTCTTCACTACCAGAAGTCAAACACTCTTCATCACTAGATTCTTTCTTAGCCTTTAAAGTAATAGATTTCCTTTCAACTTTTGCTTTGACTATTTCGGAATCTTTCTTGATGATCATTTCGTGAAGTTTGAGGTTCCTGATAAGTTCATCAAGAGATAGTGACATTAAGTCTTTCGACTCTTCATCGCCGTACCTTTTGATCTCCATTTAGGGATGTAGAGCCCTAAGAAACTTTCCTTAGAGTTCTTACTAGATTAACCTTCACCAAGAGCTTTAAGACTTAGTAAACAATAGTATTAAACTCTAGAAAAGCACTATCTATAGATTCGTCTTTAGAAATGACGAATTGTTCATATTGTTGAACCAAAAGGTCGATCTTATTTTCTTGGATTGGTTTTCATGATGGGTGATTAACAACGTTGTTCCAAAATTTTGTAGGTGTGGTACACATGAAAATTCTTTCATATTCTTTTCTTGGCAAAGCATTGTAAATAACCATTTTTGCTTCATTATTTTTCGCAAGTCTCTTTTTGAGATCATCGGTTTGTTTTTCAAAAGGGAATAATCATCTATATTTGGTTTTCTGGGATTTTGTATATAGGTTGAAATCAACATTGGTAATAACATGCAAAGATTCTAGTCTTTTGATTTAACATATGTCGCAATCTAGTTTTCTAATAAATAAAACTATCGCTTCAAGGTAGTGTGGTCTTTGCATAGATTGCCCTTCTAAATATTTGTCAAAATCATAGATCGATCCAAGCTTTAAAATACAATATATTTTAAAAATCTTGAGTGACCTTGCTTTTGATACCAATTGTGGAAACTAGAAGGGGGGTTGAATAGTTTACATGTTTGTTTTTCGTTTTAAAAGTTTACTTTTAAAAATGTATAGATTCGAGTTATATGTGCAAAAAATCTCTAATATGAAAACAAGCAATAACTATCTAAACGCTAAAACACGATAACAATCAATACAAATGTAAAGAGATAAGGAAAGAAACAACCAAACCAAGGACACTAAGATTTTATAGTGGTTCGGCTATGAGAACACCTTTCTCGCCCTACTCACTCCCCGATTACATGTCGCTTACGTTATTTTCTGGACACTAAGATAAATGTCGAGTCCTAATCTTAGCTAGAAACAATCTACCACTTCACAAAGATTACACAATCACAAGATCTACACTATCGGATCTACATCAATATCTGAATCACCACAAATACACATAGATAAATACATAGAGTTTTGGTACTTAGAAGGAAAAGAGGATAGATCAACAATTAACACTTTGTTTTTCTTGATCGAATACGAGTGGTCTTCCTTTTGCATTGAATGAGAGGGGAAGAATGAGAAGAAGAGATTTAGATCAATTGAAACAAGATCATGTATGTTAGTGATAAGAGTTTAGTGTAGAGAAAGAAGGTTTAGAAGAGAGATGAAAAGGGACGAAAAAATTTCTGCAAAGAGGAATGATTTTCTGATAGGAATGGGTCAATTTTATTGGCGGTGATTCCCATCGGGTCATCTGGTGGCGGTCTCGGCGGTTCCCTTATATATAGGGGGCCGCAGGCATATAGGGGCCGCATAGACCCCGTACCTTTTTTTTCTTTTTGTTGTGAAGTTTGTATCTGTTATGGAACCTTCTATTTTTGAGGGAAAATTTTAATTTCAAATTTTAATTTTTTAATAAAACTTTTCTTTTAATTATAAAATATTTTGTAAATGTATTTTTGAGAAAATACTTTTGTAGAATTAAAAGTGAGGATTAAAGAAAATATTTTATTGATCACTAATAAGGCATTTAATTATTTTGTGTGTTCTTTCTTAAGGGATCACTAATCTTTAGAAATGGAATTTAACATTTGATTATTTGTAAGTTTTTACATTTTTGTTATTATCAAAACGTTGAGAGGTACAAAAAATTTAAATAACGTTTTTAGGACACCCCCCCACCCCCCCCTTTATTTGTTTTTTAACAATATATCTATATATTATTTATAATATATACTATATATATATATATATATTTATATATATATATAGATATATATTACTGTACATGAATATATACATGGTACATGAATACATGTTCAGTAATTACATGTACATGTATACATGTATAGATTGTGTGTGTGTGTATATATAAATATATATATATATATATATATATATATATATTTTATCTCTATATATATACACATGTATATATATATATATATATATATATATATATATATATATATATATTATATATTATATTTAGATATATTATACATAAATATATACATTGTACATGTTAATGTACATGTACTTGTATACACTGTATATTACATGGTATACATTGTACATGTGTTCATGTACTTGTATTTCTATATTTATATATATTATTTATATATATATATTATATATATATATTATATATATATATTTTATAGTTATATATCTATACATGTATGTCAGTAACCCTGCCCCAACAGGCGGGTTTGTTTCATAAATTTTTTTGAAGACAATTTTTATCGTTTATTTGTAATGGATTTTGTGTTTGTGGGGTAAACATAAATCTTAATTCCTCTTTATTTGTTTCTTTATTATATCGTGATTGACATATATTCGTCCATGAACATCGTATTTATTAAAAGGAAACCAAACTTTGATGTGTATGCCCAACGGACGGGTTCGGTTCATGCATGTTTTTTGAAGATAATTTTTTGTTTGTGTTAACATAAAATCTTCATTCCTCTTTTTCGTTTCATTATTAATAGTGTTACATATTGCTGCCCGTGTTAGAATATCGTCTTTGTTAATAGCAAACCAATCTTTGATAGTGTTTGCTCAACAGACGATTTCGGTTCATAAATATTTTTTGAAGACAATCTTTGACGTTTAGTTGTAATGTTTTTTGTGTTTGTATTAAGTTAAAATCATGTTTGACTTTTAGTAATTAGAACTCATCCTAGGAAGGGCGATCAATTGCATAAACAATATAACTATCGCAAAAGATATGGCAAGTCTAATTTCACATGTCTATAGTCCTGATCTTTAAATTTTAATATCACAATGTTTTAATTAACCAACTCCACCTCGTCGTGCTAAAAGCACAATATCAATAGTTATAGAGGGTGCCATGCTACTGGTTATTATAGTTTTACATTCTTTGTCCCTCAAACTATTAAACTGCTTAAATAAATACATTCACATTACACATATTTGATATCCTATGGTTAAGATATAAATATCACTACTTTTTTATATGGAGTACATCTTATGATTTTCACTACGCTGGATAGATACCAATAATATGTAGTGAATGCTAATGGTTAATATATTAATATTGTTTTTTTTTAAATATATTTTTATATAGTTTTAGATAATAAAACACAAATGGTGGCGTGACTCAGTTGGTAAACTTAATTGGAACTTAACCCTAAGTCACAAGTTCGAACCTTGCCATGAACACTATTTTTTTTTAAATCTGAAAATTAAAAAAAAATCCATAAATTAATATAAATCAGTAAACTAAAAAATCCATATAAAAATAAAAAAAAAAAATCCGAAAATTAAAAAAAATCCTAAAATTTCAAAAAATCACAAATAAAGAAAATAATTATCGGTATATTTAAATTTTATAATTATAGTTGTATTTCTTAATATATTTTGAAGTAATCTTGACTTATTTTTGAAGATTGTTTTTTTTTAATCTATTATCTATAGTTTGGATAATTAAAACATAAATGGTGGTTGGCTCAGTGGTAAATCTTATTGGAAACTTAACCCTATGTCACAAGTTCGAACCTTGCCATGAACAATTTTTTTAAAAAAAAATTAAAAAAAAAATCTGAAAATTAAAAAAATCCAAAAAAAAAATAAATTAAATCCGAAAATTTAAAAAAATAAAATCCAAATTTAAAAAAAAAATTCAAAAAACTAATGCAAAATGTGTGTCATGTCATCATTGAGGTGGCATCCAGTCACTAATTCATATTTACACACTCATAGTTAGCCCCATATATAAGTTATGTATATATATATATATATATATATATATATATATATATATACATGTATATATATATATATATACATATATATATGTATATATATATATGTATATATATACGTATATATATATATATATATATATATATATATACATATATATATGTATATATATATATATATATATATATATATATATATATATATATATATATATATATATACAATATATATATGTATATATATACGATATATAATATATATGTATATATATATACATTATATATTTTATACAGATTCACTCAACAATTTGTTGACTTTTTAGCAAGTTTAAATCTCAGGTCCAAAGGTGTGATTTTCTGGATGGGAGCCGCGTGGAGATGCTGAAGATGGATTCTGTGTTTTCTTTATTCGATGCTAAATTATTAAACTTATTTTAAATAACCCGTTGATACTTTGGAACTATGTTTTGGAACTACTCGGGTGGACTTTTATGTCATGTTGTAAACTTTTGGGACCAATGTTGCAAACTCTGATCTTTATGAAGCATCGAATGAACTTTATTTTTAAAACGCCCCTTTTAAGGTCGTTTCCTATTACCTGATTGTTGTGCTATGACGTTGCACCCCAAATGTTAGCATCCCGTTCTTGTTGTCAGATTTGGGGGTGTGACATAAACTAATGTTTATTGGTTGATTATCATAGAGGAAGAGTAGATGCCCGTTCATAGTGATCTTTGATTTCCTTTTAGAATGACATAAAGGAATAATTAATTCAAATAGTGTTTGCTACGACTTTTGAATGGACTTAGACAAATGCCACTATAAGAAAAAGGGGGTTTTGGGATGACACTTTTTGGAACGGTTAAAGAAACGTGCCAAATACACGTATTTGGAACCTGTTTTCTAAGCTTGCCCAAAAACAGGTATTTTTTTTTGAGCGGCACCAAAAAACAGGTATTTAGGACGGCTAATAAAAAACTGTTCCAAATACGTATGCGTTTGGAACGGTTTTAAATAATGGTGCCAAATACATGTGTATTTGAGATAGTTTGAGTTAATGGTGCCAAATACATATGTATTTGAGACGGTTGGTACCACCAGTGTAGAATTTGTATATGCATTTGGAACGCTATCTAATATTGGTGCTAAATACTTATGTATCTGGAACGGTTAGTACCACTAGTGGCAAATACGTATATTTATTTGGAACACTATCTAATAATGGTACCAAACATTTATGTATTTGGAACTGTTTTTATAGGTTGTGGAAAATAAGAATGTATATAGGTTTATTTTTATAAACTGTTTTTAATTCTTAAGTATTTGAAACATCTTTTAAAAACTGACCTGATTTACACCTTTTTCCCGCACGTGTCAACTATATTTTGCTTATGTTATCTTGGACATCAAATGAAATTTATTATTTATTTCTAATATTCACTAGCCCATAATCATTAACTTTTAATCTCTATAATTAATCGATATATCAAATAAATATGTATCATATTACTTAAAACGCGCCACCTTCTAATTTTTGGCGAATCAACTTATTTACATCCAATACTCACACACACACACACACACACACGAATAAGAATACAAAGACACATATAAGCTATTACATTTGGAGCATCAACATTAAAACCAAAATGATTTCTTGCATGTAAGTATTAGCTTTTTTAAATATTTACTTGCTTTGTGGATGGCGCCATAAAGAATGGGTTTTTTTTAGATTTAGTTGTCTAAAGTTTCAATTCTTTTAGGGATTTTGGTCGGGATGATGAGTAGAACATATGATTGTGTATGGCATATCGTAACAGTTGGTAAAAAGTGTCGTTTGTGGTATTATGGTTTGTATTCACCATTGATTGTTAAGATATAGTTATTGCATGTTTTAGTTTTGCAATCTTTTGTAGATCTAAAGATAAAGTTGTTGCATGTTGGGATTTTGCGGTTTTGTGTAGATCTAATCTTGATACGATTGTTGCATGCTGTGATTTTATGACTTTTTGAGATAAGCGATGTAAAGTTAGGCACAAAGTTTATTACACACAAATATGTTTTGTGATTTGGGTATGTAGTATTTCTACTACTGTTCTTTAATATGTATTTGATAACTTTGTTCAATGTAGCTTCTCGATTGTCTTCATGATGTTTTTATTTTATTTTATTGAACGAGGTGGACATGTAAATTTGCGGTGTTTTGTGGATCGATTTTGTATAATGCTTGCTTGAGAGTGATGATTTGGTCATCCGGTGCTTCGTAATTTTGGATATGGGAAAACTCGATGGTTAAATTGCAACCATCATTTGCACCCACTACGATACACCGATGTGTCATGGTTTTGGTGTGGTAAAAATTGGTTTGCACAAAATGCAACCGGGTTGTTAATACAAATAATGTCTAAAAATATTATTTATATTTTTTGACCTCTCAACGTTTTGATAATAACAAAATGTAAAAACGTTTACAATAAAATTAAACGTTTACAAATTATTAATCGTAAAATTCCATTTCTAAGATTTGTAATCACTTAAGGTATGAACAAACAAATCATTAAGCATGATTAGTGATCAAGAAAATATTTTTCTCTTATCCATTACATTTTTACAAAAGATTTTCACAAAATTAATTATACAAAATATTTTCTAATTAAAAGAAAAGTTTTATTAAAAACTTAAAATTTGAAATTCAAATTTTCCCCCCAAAACGTAAGCTTCTACACCAGATACAACGTTCCCCACAAAAAGATAAAAAAAGAGAGCGGAGTCTAGGTGGCTCCCCCTTTATAGGCATGTCGGCCCCCTTATATATATGGGACCATCGGGACCGCCACCAGTTACCGTTGGCTTTTCCTATCTATAAATACTGGTCCACCCCTTGCTGAAAATCATTCCTCTTTGCATGAAATTTTTCAGTCTCTTCTTTCTCTCTCTAAAGCTTTTTTCTCTCACTAAAACTCTTGATCACTAACATACTTAAATCTTGTTTCAAGTGATCTAATATCTTATTCTCATCTTTTTTCTCTCATTCAAGTGCAAAAGAAGAACACTCGTATTCATCAAGAAACGAAGTGTTAATTAGTGATCTCTCCTTTTTCTTCTAAGTATCAAACCTCTATTGTATTTATCTTGTGTATTTGTGTGATTCAGATATTGTGTAGATTCGATAGTGTAGATCTTGTGAGTGTGTATATCTTGTGAAGTGGTAGATTGGTTCTAGCTAAGATTAGGACTCGACATTTAGCTTAGTGTCGGAAAATAACATAAGCGACGTGTAAACGGTTTTCTCCGCCTAAAGGGAGCTTGTTGACATAGTGAAATCTCGAGTTGGATACTCGGAGAGTGAAGTAGGGCGAAGAGGTGCTTCGTAGCCGAACCACTATAAAATCTTGGTGTCTTGGTTGGTCGTTTCTTTTCTTATCTCTTTATATTATTATTGTTGTTATCTAGTTTTAGTTTAGATAATTATTGCTTGTTCATATTGTGAATTGGTTAAACATATAACTCGGATCTAAACATTTTTGAAAGTAAAGTTTTAAAACGTAAAACAAACGTGTAAACTATTCAACCCCCCTTCTAGTTTTCACACTGGTTTTGCAGCTAGTGTCATATATGAGTCAAAACAGAAGCAACTTTAGAACTTGGAACCCAAATTAGCTGTTGTTATTTAGGTAATTTTTCTAGGCTTTTTTACCTTGCTAAAGCGACGATAAGCAAATAACTGCGTTTAAGGGTAAAACAATGCGTTATTGACCATAAAAACGATGCATTTTGAGGTTTGAATTGGACCGTTTAAGACTGGAGTCGTATCAAACAACCCGATCCTCTGTACATATAATTTGGATGGTAATTGCTTGGCTATGATGATCCGGTCGTCCGACGAGTCGTGATTCTGGCACGACAAGAAAAACCTTTGGCTAAAGTTTGCAAATGTATTTTTGCGGCCAACACGATAATTAGCCGTCGGCTTGACTCGACGTGTAAACAGTGTCGGCTGAAGCCGCAGCTCCACAGTGCACCCAAGCCGACCACTCCCTCAAGCCGAACCCTATGATTGGCGGCTTCACAACAGTGTCGACCCAAACCCACTTGAACAAATGTTATATAGTATAATTTTAGTAAACTGAATGAATAAAATGAAAATTCTTTACATCATGCACGTTTTTAAAAAAAACTTTAAAATATATTTGCATAGGGTGTGGTTATTTGGACCCTCCTTAATTTTTTCGGTTTTTTTTTTTTTTTAATTCATTTTATTTTTATAATTTTGTTTGTGTTATAAAACTGTGAAACGGAAAGTGCAGGACAAAAATTATAAAGTTTTATAAGTAAAAAGTATTAAACCATCAAAAAAATACCGAAAAAAGCTAGAAAAACACTGTATTGCAGTGTAAACTGGAGAAAAAAAAGAAAGTATTGATAATACTTTTTATACTTTTAGAGTTAGGAGGGGTGTTCCTAACATAAACCATTGTATACTAACCTTTGTAAATATCGATACGAAAATCGAGCGCTCTATAAAAATTCTAAACTTTTCCTTTGGCGGTCATTTGTTTTAAATCTAAAATCTAATAACTGGCACATGTCTTTTAGATATCCCCAAATTCATTTAACCCCAACACCCCCCAATTCACAAATAAATCTCCGATGACAACAATGAGCTTCGCTGTCGACATACTCGCCGTCACTATGCTATTACACGCTGCTTACTCCACCATCCAATGTAACCCATCAATTATAATTAGTCAAAACCTTAATTTTTATAGAATATATCTAAAGCTAACTTTTTATATATATATTTTTAACTGTTATTAGATAGGGCATTGTTGAAGATAACTGAAGATAGAAATTAATGGACCTCCTTATGAAGTAATTATTATTAATTTTTTTGTGATATAAGGTTTTTGTGTTTTGTTAAATGTTTTTGGTATTTGTTAATTAGGTGATGGTTGTTGATCAAGTCCATCTTTTTAACGGCTACTATGCTTTTTGTGCTTTTAGGTCTGCGGACAATTGGTGTGATCACAAAGGTGTGATACATGATTTCATATTCTTCGTCCTTTATTTAGTATTCATCATTCTTGAAGTGTTATTCTTTTTGATGCTTTAGCTGGATATAATGGACAGAGGTACAGATGCTCGTAATTTTTTGCTTGGAAAAGTGATTCCCCTTCGACTTGGCTATATTGGTGCTGTAAATCGTAGTCAAGAGGTAATGTTATTGTTTCTCCGAGTTCTTACAATGGAATTGGATGCTGATTATTTTCTATGTATTTCATGTGGTGTTAGTCCTAAGGAAGCTTCCTACTCTCTACTTGTATCACTTATGTGGAAGTTGTTAGTGTAATAAGATTGCCAAAGTAAAGAACTTGAACAACCATGATAGTTTTACCAAAGTAACATATCTCAAATAAATGTGGTAGTTGTATTGAACTAAGAATACTATAACCCATGTAAGTACTTAAACCGTTGTGGTGGATTTTTTGATTTTCAATCTCACAATGATAACCACACTTCCTTAAAATAGGACATCATGCTCAACCGAACTATTTAGGACGCACTAGTGGATGAGGAGAAATTCTTTCGCAGCTGCCCTGTATGACGACATTCTTCTCCAGCTTTGGCTATGTATCAATTATCAAATATGTTTTTCAGCTTGTTTAACTATTTTTCACAATGTGCAGGTCTATAATGAGCTCGCAGATCGTTGTGGCGTGCCACATCTAGCAAAAAAATTAAACCAGGTAAGATCACAATAGGGTGGAGTTGGGGTATTTTTGCATTATGTCGTGGAACATTATAAGTGGTATTTTTCACTGAACTCAGATGTTTGTATGCATATTGGCATATACGTATACATGTTAGTATGTTACAGAGTATTTGTTAATAGTTTCTCATTATCCGTGGATGTGGCTTTCTTCAATCAGTCTCTGACTAAACCACAAATTGACTCTTGATTTCTTTGCAGATTTTGGTACAACATATCAAAACAGTGCTGCCAGGGTTGAAGTCACGTATTAGTTATTCTTTAGTTTATGTAGCCAAAGAACATGCTAGTTACAGAGAGATTATAGAGTAGCCAAAGAACATGCTAGTTACAGAGAGATTACAGAGTCAAAGGTATATATTATTTTTTTTTGGAACGACAATTTGTGGCTACATGGCCTCTAGCCCAGAAGGCGTAGCGAGCCCACACAATCAGGTTGGGTCCAGCCCAGAAGGCAATAGCACCATTCCTTTTACACACGCGGGAGGAAACCCCTATCGCCCTAGACAAGACTCGAACATAAGACCTTGCCTAGGAGGGTAAAACCTCCATACCATTGGACCAAATGCCCATTGGTTCAAAGGTATATATTATGCTTATCAAACCTATCTTCTAGTCAAGCCTTGGAATTTTTTTAGTTAAACATTGTGATTTTTTCAATTATTGAGGATACAAACAGCTTCAGCCAAGGTGGGTTTGAGCATGATTTTTGAACTGTTGTTTGAGGCATATATCTAGAATATAGACACGGGGTTCTATTCGGTAGACATTGTTTTTCTTGCTCTGTAATGATTTATAGGCTGGTATGGGAGCTCTTCTTCTATACTTTCAATGTACTCAGAAGGTAAAGCTCTTCTTCAGTTTTAGTTTCCTAATTTCTTTTATACGTGCAAGCCTATCTGATTCTGGATCTCATAGCTGATCTTGTTGATTCATTTAAACAGCCTTCTCTTTAATGATTCAGGGGAAGAATGAAGAGATGTCAACATCTAAGGTGTCATGACATACTGATCCTATTAGCTCTATGTGTCAAGTGTGCAAGATTTATTTAGGATGAGTTGATAAAGGTCATTGTTAATCAAAACCTAACCGTTTTAAATTTTGTATACCTTTTTTTATTGCTATTTTTCGTATGAAACTTTTTATAGTTTCATACATATTTCTAATGTTGAAATATTGTATTATGCAGGGTTTATGATGAAGACGTAATCCGCTGAGCTTTATTCTCTTTACATTAGTAATAAATCGTCTTATTGATTTATATTGAATTCTAGTTATGACTTTGACATTTTAAATACTACGGGTTACAAGCATGTTGAACGTATTGTATTTTACTTTATGTTATTCAAGTAGCTTTGCTGACTTGATTTTTTGAATCATCAATAAAACTTGAGTTCAATTTATGTTTGGCTTTAATTGAACTATAGTTGCGACATTTGAGATGGTTGGTTGATATAATGGTGTTTATAATATATTTGTAATGGAAATGGTTCTAATACACTTTAGCAGTGATTACGCGAACTGTGCCAAATAATTAATTGACGGATGCAAAACCGTGCCAAATAATTTTTATGACGAACGCAAAAACGAGCCAAATAATGTTTTGGCAAGGCGGATAAAAATGTGCCAAATAAGTTTGGCACAAAAGCAAAACCGTGCCAAATACGTTTGTCACGGTAGATAAAACTATCCTAGTTAATTTCGACACGGTAAATAAAAACTGTACCAAATACCATTCGACACAGGAAATGAGTCGGTTTTTTGAGTACTTGGAACGATTTTTCACCCTCCCAAATACCTCTTTTTCTTGTAGTGTGCCCATGATGAAAATCTTTAACTCTAGACAGTAAAAATCTTAAGAAATTGAAAATTGAGTTTAATTAGGCTAGCTAGGATCTGTTAATTATTTTTATAGTTTTGCATTTTCTTATGCACAAAATCATAATTCTGTTCTACATACTAAGTATATAGTTGGAAACATAATGGGAGATTTATAAAGATAGCAGTATTTAGCTGGCCGATAATGAGATATTTTGTATTGCAGACACTGTGCTGGAAGCTGCAAAAAAGGTGTTGCCTTTTATGGTATTGGTGACTATGTGGTAGAGCAAGAGTCAGAGTAAACAGTGAACATCCAGTCGTCGATAGACAAAAGGATTATGATAATATGTTGGAGGCACCATTACACTACCAAAGGTAGTTATAAGAACATGTTCAGTTTATATTTGAGGCTTTCATTTATGAGGAGCTAGCGAGAGAAATGTGCATCTGTTTTTTCTTGCCCACCAGGTGGTGATTTTAGTTAATAAAGAAGTTTACATGCTTTACAATAATGAATTTAAAGAACTTGTAGATTTATGGTTCAAGTATTTGTATACACATTAGTGTATCATCAAGTTGTTATGCTCTCACGTACAATACTACAACAAGAGAATTATAGCTGCACCTCAAATTCATATATTATTCGCACCTTATGTTTTGGTGACTTCTGTATATAGACATTCGCTAATGTAAATATGGTGTTGCAGGCTGCGAATGGTGTTAATAAAACGTCGGAATCGTTTCTCTTGAGCATGGCAAGCGGGAGCAGACCTTAAGCAGCAATTGCAATAAAAGGTGGTGTTGCTGCGCTGCAAGACGGGTAGATAAAACAGAAGATAATTAAAAATCCAGGACACCTGCCAACGGTAAATAGCTGCTTAGACTTTTTAAGTATGTGTGTTTCAGAGTATTAAAATTTATCATATAATCGTATAAGTGTTTTGCTGCATGTGATACGGTGGCCTGGTATGAAAATTTAGATGTTTATGGCAATTTTTTATATTAAAATAAAAGCATTTTAGATTTAGCCTTCTTTAGCTTATAATAAACTAAAGCATATAAATATAAAATTAAAACCACAAATACGGTGCAAAACTTTTTAAACAAAGTTCCCCTAAAATTTTTGCCAACAAAGACGGAACAAAAATATTTACGAGACCCGCGCTTAGCAGACCAGGCATTTAGAATTCTAGATAGATTTAGAAATAGTGAGCTGAGGCGTAGCGTCCGATTGATAACCATAACCTCTCCTTTTGTATTTTGGAAGACCCCAAAAACGACCATACATTGTTGCTTAGGTTTGGAGCAGTCTTGGGAAGATACAAATCATGGTTTTGTCAATTCACAATAATCCCATATACTGGAACTGAACTAAAATAATTTAGAATAAAATTGTAAATTTACCTTTTAAGAAATCAGTAGAAACTAACAGAAAAATGATCATTAACAGTATGCAGTATGCTACTTATAAATGAAATATTTCCTAATATGGAAAATTTCATCAACCAATGCTGATACATAGGTTGAATTTTTTGACCCAATATCTCTGGTGGTTGTATCCCTCACATGGCTTTATTTTCCTATTTACATTTACGCTTTGATGCGTGTGTTTCCTTGCTTCCCCTTAACATACATCTCGAGGAATGAAATAGTAATAGTCTTAAGAAACTAGCAAGTGGTAGTAGTGGGTCTATAAGTGATGTTAGAGGCCTAATATGTATCCCTTTCCCTTTACTGTAATTCACCATTTTTTATAAAGAATAAAATTTATAAAATGCTTATGTTAAGGGTATTTGATGGGCTTATAAGCAACATTCTAGCACTAATGTTTTGTGGCTATGTTGCATAGTTTGTTTTCTAATGTTTTTATGTTTGTTTGAACAGGAAAACAAGGATATGGTTAGGCATATTTGAGACAACAGAAGACGCAACAAGCTACCAGAAGAATGATGAACGAGTTTATGGCAGCGTGGGATGGATTAAGATCATAGTCAGAGGATTCTTATCCTTGGTGCAACAAATCGACCGTTTGATCTTGATGATGCTGTCATTCGTCGATTACCACGAAAGTAAGAAAAATACTCGGGAATACTCTATGTATTTTATGATAAACATATTGAACTTGGACAAAGGGGTGTAAATGCTTACGGATGTTGGTTTTAGGATATATGTGGACTTGCCGGATGCTGACAATAGACCGAAGATAATGAAAATGCAACGGAAAGATATTCAGGGAGTGATTTGAAGGTAATTTTCATGTTTATAACTATTCTAACTTGAAGTTCCAAATTGGTAAAGTCACATTAATAACCTAACCATAAATAACCATAAAGTTCACTTTATTAAGCTCTAATTATATTTCTTTCTTTTTGCAGAACCTTTGTATCGCTGCAGCATGTTCAAGAACTTCTATATGAAGAAAAGAAAGTGAGTATCCTACAACCTTTTTATATAATAAAATTTGGCCCATAATTTGTTGCGATTTACGAAATTGATCATTGATCCTACTTCATCTGTGGCTTTGCAAACATATGTTCTGAACTAAAAATGACACATGCTATTAGTTATTGCGGTACCATGTTTGTAATATATAAGCAACGTTTTGCATGGAAGAAGTTGTGACACAACCCCAACGTTAAGACCACTCAGTTTGGGGACTTCATGGATCATAGGGGCAGCTTGGGAAATATGGGGAAAATCAATAATTTGGGACGAAATGGCAGAAAGCTTTAACAAATCCATACTTGATACGTTGGAACAACCTGTGATAGTAGCCGTGAGCTCATGCCGTGTCTCAAAATACAAAGGTATACCTACAGCACCGAACAAGCATATAAAATCCTTTTATATAGTCTCACCATGTATACTGACAATCATATAAATACTTTTGTTACAGATTACCAGTTTTCAGCCACGCTGGCAACATACCACTATCTAAACCCAAATATTCCTGAAGCAGACCAATCACGAGCAGATTAAGTTACTTACCCTGCCATGATTCACCAGCCAAGCGACCATCACAAGTGTAAACCAAAAAAAGGAATGGTACTACGTTTCGTGTACTCAATGCAGCAAGAAAGCAACAATAATAAATGACAGTTACCATTGTATGGACCACGAGCCACAGCCCAGACCAGGCTGCAAGTAAGCTATCAACAGATGCAAATTCGTTAATACTACAAGTTCCTTAATACTACAGCCACAAACAAAAAACCACACCATAATTGATTGTCACATTCGCAGGTACAACTTCATGGCTTTCATCACAGATCCCTCATCTTCTTCACCCCTGCTGTGTACGACATCACAAGACACACCTGTCTAAAATTGTTGACAAGCACAAGCCCGCAGACCCACGAAAAATACTTCCTGAAATATTATCCATTGAAGGCCACAAAAACGTATTCCAATTCCATTTTGACAAGCAACATAACAAAGGCACGAGTGAACAGCAGGCACAAAACCCAGGTTAGACCCTCTAACTGTAGTTGTCATATTTTCGTAAGGTAGCACCAAAATATAAACATCTAGAATCATACTAATAACCCAACAGAATCAGGAACACCGCCCCCCACTCCCACAACAAAAGAAGGAAACATTGAAAAATAGGAAGTCGCGAAAGAACCAAAAGGCAAAACAAACAAAAGGCTACTGTTTTCAGCTGCATCATGTTGGGATTCTAGATTTGATGAGACAAAATAAATAAAAGAATGAAACAAAAGGACTAAAATCGTCATTAAAGAATTCTACAAGCTGGTGGAGAATTATTGAAGATTTAGTCAAAGATATCAAATGATAAAGATTCTGAAAGATCTCCTTAAGAAGATAAAGATAACAGAAGATATTTCTTAATGTTTAAAAGATTTACTTGTTTATATCTTTATGTTAACTTCCTTTGTAAGTCATGATCTCTCTATATAAAGAGATCATAGACACATAGTTTTAGCATTCATCCATAGCATAGTCGACTGATGAGAGTCGAATAGTAAACGTATGTGTGTACATGTTTAATTAGTAGTTAGTAGTTAGTAACCCCAATTTAGAATTGGGGCAAGGTGGAAACGTATGGAATAAAAACCTTGTTTGATAATATATTGTTCTTTATATTCCGCTGCATATTTATATTATCTGTAAAACGATCCTAGATGGGCTTAAACGATCTCCACAATTGGTATCAGAGCCTCGTGGCTCTTGATCTAGGATCTACAAGGTTTTTTTGGTGTCATGCTATGAAGGAAAAAGAAGGTATGATTTTCTGTTTTGGAAGTTATGGACAATTTTGGTGATTTTAGGGTTTTTGCGACACTTTTAAGCGTCGTCTTTATTATGATTATTATTGATGCAAGTCGAGATGGTGAAAACTAGGGTTTTTCATTAAACCCTAATATGGTCAAACAGTTTTGGTTGTGCATTGGTAAAGAAACAAGCAGCATGTACGTTTGGTTTGAGGAGCAGCAGGTTAGGGTTTTGGATTTGTTTGGTAGTTGCTACAGCAGGTTTGTGGTTATTAGCAGATTAAATTATGTTTCGTGATTGGACAGTATATGATGAGATTGAGTTCAGAGCATGTTGATACTGCTAGTTCACGAACAACAGTAAGTTTGGGTATTAATATTGCTCATATTTACTTAGTACTGCCAATATGATTGTTAATGCTACTGTGTGATCTTAATGCTGCTCGATAATGAAGGTAGTATAGCAGGTTAAAGCTTGGTATGCAAAGAAACATGGTATTTGTTAAGTGCTGCTAGAATACTACTTAATACTGCTCGGATTTAAAGAGTTTCTACTGCTAGCATTAAAGGGAAGTTAATACTGCTGCGTGAATACTTTGTACTGCTACAAATAAAGTTAATACTGTTAGCTTTATGTTAATACTGCTGCATAGTACTGCTAGTTATGTCAGATATCAGACAAAGAAGAATGTTAATACTATCAGTTTAATCCGATATCAGACAACACACACACAGAAGGATCTCGAACAGAACTAACAGTTTTTTAAGGTTATTAGTTTTTTATTCTATTGTTTAGTTCTTGGATGGTTTAAATGTTCTTAAAGATTTAAAAAGGCTCATATTTATTGGTTCAATTGGTTACGAAGAAGGTTAATTATCACTTATTTGGAGTTGAAGTGAAGTTTCACAGGTTTGTGTTTTATCATATCTCAAATGGCTTACAACATTTGGAGGTAACTTGTTCATGCTTAGAAACGATGTGACAAAGACTTGACAAATCTAGCAAAGGTGTGTGATCTAACTTATGATGCTCAATGCTCACATTTGCTATCACTTTGGTCTGGTGTCTCATAGAAGATGAGGATAATTGTCAAGAGGTTGCGATCTACTTATATTTCATAGATTTATTTATAAGTTCGAAGTCACGTGGATAGTACAAGATATAAGACACAAGTTTGGGTTATTCTACTTCAGAATCAAGTTCATTATACTTAGTTTTCTTCATCAGTAATCATTACATAAAGCCTACAGAATTGAAGATTCAAGAGATGGTTAACATATGGGTTTCAGGGGAAGCTTATTGTTAAAATGTTTAACCATTTACATGCATCATCGAGGTGAAGGTTTTTACTACTGCTATCATTATTACTACTGCCAGTGTGAGTTTCTATTACTCAAGTTCATTTTTCTTATTGTGCTTAATGGTGGGTAATTTGAGGAGTTAGAAGGCTTGGATTAGAAGTGTGATATTGGTTTGTAGTGGTTAAGATCAAAGTTGCTTATATTCATATGTCCCCTATTGGATTTTGACAAAAAAGGGAAGAAGATGTTAATAGGTACAATTGGTAACTTGTAGATCCTTGGTGTGGCAAGGTTACAAAGGAAATCTGAATTAAGGGGAAGTTTTGTTTCATTCAGGGAGATGATTACATCTCAACTTCAGGGGAAGCTTTGGCTTTATGATGAAGTTCGTACACGACTTTGTTTGTTTTGTCATCCATCAAATAAGGGAAGATTATGACAAAATAAATAAAAGAATGAAACAAAAGGACTAAAATTTATAAATTACGATTTCGTCTGTTTTTTTTACGATTTCAATCTGTTTTTTTTTATACATTTCGTCTGTGTTTTTACGATTCGACAGTTTTTTTACGAATTCGTCAGTTCTTTTTACTTTTTCGTCTCTTTTTTTTTTTACGTTTACGTCAGTTTTTTTAAACGATTATCGTCATGTTTTTAAAAACGTTTTCGCCCGATTTTTTACGATTTTCGTCTGTTTTTTTTTTAAGATTTTCGTCAGTTTTTTTACGATTTCTTTCGTTTTTTACGTTTTTCGCCCGTTTTTTTACGATTTCGTCTGTTTTTTTTAACGATTTCGTCTGTTTTTTTTACGTTTTCGTGCGTTTTTTTACGTTTTAGTCTTATTTCTTAAAGTTTTTTTTTGTCAGTTTTTTTTTACGTATTCGTAGTTTTTTTTTTTTTTTTTACGATTTTCTTCATTTTTTTACGTTTTGTCTGTTTTTTTATACGATTTCTCTCGTCTGTTTTCTACGTTTTCGTTCGGCATTTTTTTTTATTTCGCAATTTTTTTACGATTTCCGACACGTTTTTTTTACGATTTCGCTCGTTTTTTACGATTTCGCCCGTTTTTTACGATTTCGTCAGTTTTTTTATAACGATTTCCGCCAAGTTTTTTACGATTCCATCACTTTTTTAAACACGACTTCCGTCTCTTTTTTTTTTTGACGTTTCGCCTGTTTTTCTTACGATTTCGTCAGTATTTTTACGACTTTGTCAGTTTTTTTTACTTTTCGTCCGTTTTTTTACATTTTCGGCACGCTTTTATTTACGTTTCGTCATTTTTAAGATGTAGCCCGTTTTTGTTATTACGATTGTGTCAGTGTTTGTTACGATTGCGTTTCGTTTTTTTTTTACGATTTCGTGTACCGTTTTTTTTACGTTTCGGCCTTTTAACATTTCGGCGGCCGTTTTTTTTGTAACGTAAAAAAAAAAGTCAAAATCGTAAAAAACAGGCAAAAATGTAAAAAAAACTAACGAAATCGTAAAAGAAAGACGAAATCGTAAAAAACTGACGAAATCGTAAAAAAACAGACGAAATCGAAAAAAAGGGAGAAATCGTAAAAAACAAGCGAAATCGTAAAAAAACTGGCGAAATCGTAAAAAAACATACGAAATCATAAAAAAACAAAAGGCTACTGTTTTCAGCTGCATCAACCGATCCAAAGAAGCATAAAACCGATTAAAGGTAAGAACCTTAGATAGCCAACGCAGTAGGACTAGGTGTACTCCTAAAAAAATAATAGACATAATTAGACAGTGAAATAGCACACATCCAAAAGACTAAAACCTTTCTAATGTACTTATTACTAAATTGTAAAATCGATTATGTGTAGAGATGCAATAAAATGTTAAAATGGAAGGAGCATTGTCTTGCGTATGAGAATCCCTCAACCTTATTGCCGCAAGAAGCGAGCTTCTCATCCCAGGTATGTGGTTGTTTATTTTGGATGAATAATCTCATAAGCCGCAAAATAAGCTGAAAGAATTGAGGTATTCTGTAATTATTAATTTATGGGACTGTAGTTCAAGCTGTTATATATAGATTATTAGTGTCACGCGAATCATTGTCTTTTAACGGATCTTCCTGTGAGAAAAAATGAGACATTTATTCAAAGTGTATACATTCAGTTACTGAGTACCTAAAAACAAGCTCAATTCCAAAGTATATTCACTTATAAAGTTAAATTAGGACCTTTGTTTCATACAAGTGATAAAAAGATACTCCGTATTAAGATGAATTTTTCATTTATTTATTTCAGGGATTTGTCATAATGTCGAAAAGGCAATGAATATGCGAGTCGGAGTCCACATTGGTATCTCAACCTGAATTGCGAGTCTCTTTAAATGATATTAAGCTCTCTGAGTACGTAGGATCTTCTGTCCATGGTGTCGACAAACCTGGCAACCGCTTGATGTAAGTGCATCTTCCTGTTTAGTTCTATCCTTTTTGCGATATGAATTCGCATTGGCAGCTTTTCACGAAAGCATCGCCTTTTGTTCATCGACAAAAAATACTGGGGTCTCCAAGAAGAAAGAAAAGGGATGTGTAGCAAACTACACATCTCATTCAGTGGTGGAAGTGGAGAAGTGAGATGAGAAACTGCCTAATTTTTTCTCATGGATAACATTTTTAACCTATACATATACTATCAGTTGTGATGTATTATTGTTAAGCATTTATATTTGACAACTTTGTGTTATTTTTTGCATTTGGTACTCTGTATTAACGTAGTTAACCAAACAACTGTTCCCGTATAGTTCCCCGAGATAAATAAAAAGGCTTACAAACCTCGTTGAATGAATTTTGTAAGTGTTAGACTTTTTGTGTTATTGAAGTTTGTACAAGTGACTTTAATTGTTGTAATGCTTAATCTATACTACATATAAAAGAAATTAGTATCTATTTCTTCATTAATTACAAAAAATTAAGTAATACAAGTTTTTTAGCACACTTTACAACATTTAATACAAATAACTAAAGATATAGATTATAATCTCTTTCTTCATTAATGAAAAACAATATTAAGTAATACAACTATTAAAACATATTGTATAACCTTTAATGCAAACAATCATAAATATTATTACAATCTATTTTTTTATTAATGTCAAAAAATTAAGTATAACATTTAAGTAATAGCAATACAAGTTAAAAAGCTAGGTATACAACCTTTTAATGCACAAATACATTAAAACACATAATTAATTTTTCTTTAAAAACACCACATTACTCACAAGTACAACAATATTTTCACATTGTACAATATAAAAAACTACAACCAATTAAAACATAAATGAAACATAACCAATTACATCAAGTTACTCAAACCTTAAATTGTCGTTTTTCAGAATGTCGTTGAAAGAAAAAAATTAATTAAAAATATTGTTCTCTGAAAATTATGTACAGGGTACCCGCAGTCGCAACGTGCGGGTACCCTGCTATTAATACTAATTCGAAAACACCCATTACTTAAAAGTATAACAATATTTTCACATTGTACAATATAAATAAGCTACAACCAACTAAAGCATAAATCAAACATTACCAATTACATAAAGTTACTCAAACCTTAAATTGTCATTTTCCGGAATGTCGTTGTAAGGAAAACATGAAATTAAAAATACTGTTCGCCGAAAATAATGTTACAGGGTATCTGCCGCCGCAACGCGCGAGTACCCTGCTAGTTTTTTAAATATGAAATGTCTTATTTATATCTATAATATATATAATGCACAAATGTTTTTTCTTAATCCTTAAAAACTTAAAAATGAGTAATGTTAAATCTTCAAAATATCCCTTAAAATTTATAATTCAATCTTTTATTTACTTTGTCACATATAAAGTCTTTTTTTAAAATGTTTTGTAAATAATTGCCTTAAAAATATTTTTTATTTTTGAAATTAATGTTCTTTATAGAATTACCCACTTTTTATCATAAAAACGGATGATGTTTTACATATTCAGGTTACCCAATCTTCACCATATTTTTCTTTTTTACAAATTCATCACAATCATTTTCTCTATCTCGATCCATATTTCAATCCAATTTGTCAAAGTGAAATTTGTATAATGCTTATCATCTCAGATGATGATGATGAAGAGTTGCCAACGTCAATGACGTTACACGAAACACTTAACCACAATATCTCAACTATAACTATTTGCCACTACAAAACCTTATCGCTATGAACGGGTACGTGCCTATTCATATAATTGAGAAAATATTGCAAGTAGTTTAGATTAAGAGATATAAATACGTGACTATTAAGTGGACAACTTATTAAGTTTTAATTTTATCTTATCTAACGAATATTGGCTCTCGGTAAATAGTACACAAGTCAAAACACTTATCATTTGCATTGTTTTTATGTTACAGCTGACCACTATTAGTAAGCACCCCCAATTAATTCGTCCTTAGTTATACGTTTAGGATTACGTGATAGGTATTTGTAACCGTAGTTGCAAACCAGTTAGTGTTCGGTGTTCATTTTTTCATCTGACATGTCTGCTTTATGATGAAAGCTGTGAGTGTAACCATTTGTTATTTATTTATTTGCAGGAGCTGAAATTGCTTTGTACACTCTATGCGCGCAGCCCAAGATAGTGAATTCGCCTATTGTAGGTCATGCACCAAAATGACAGGAGATCTATGTCGGGCCATCAATGCACAACTAATTTTTAGTGACTGATAGAGTTAATGTGGTGAGGAATTTCAAAGAGAGAAGGATTCAGGGCATTGAAATTAAGGGTATCATGAGAAACTTGATATATTATTTTGAACGTGGTCATTATTTTGCGATAAGCTGAACCAGGAATGTGGACATATAATTTAGTACAGGGAATATCAGGTGTTAAAAATTGGGTCACTAGGGGGTGGGTGGGGGAGTTCGTTCGGGGTGGACAAAGAAATTTTCTGATCGTCCACCAGTTTCGTTCATCTTATAGGCTCCGTCACTATTATATTTATTTTGAGAACCAAAAAATAAAAAAAAATATTTTTGGTTCCCCACTTGATCGGTTGGACCGAGGGGTATTAATGGTAACTTTTTGTTCCATTCTTTATAGTGACGATATTAATTTAGTCTTCAAGTGGCGCGGGAATATAGGACGAATAAAATAAATCGTCACCATTTTATTTAACTAAATTTGTGACCGAATAAAAACAAAAAAATAAGTCGTCACACCACTGTCGATTAGGGGAGTTACCAAAAAAAATAAAACAAGGTGGTCACTTTTTATTAATTCATGAACATTTAACATTAAACACTAATCATGAACATATAACAAAAAAAATTAGAACGTAATTTTACTGCAACAAACTAAAATCTAAAAATTTGTAGCAATACAAATATAGATCTAACATATTAACTTCATTCAAAAACAACATTTTTTCACAAAACACATAAACCCAACCAATAACCTATCAAATACAATTCGTACGTAATTAGAAAACTTGGAAACCTTGGTGCCACTATCTCCAACTCTCAAGTCTATGAGTTCATCAGTAGCCCTTAGAGCGCCTAAGTTGTCAGCAACATTGTTGCTCCGTAAGAGATTAGTAATGCGATCATATAACTGACCCATGAAATGAGAAAAGGCGTGAGCGAGTCCAATCCACCACCCTGACAACACAATTTACATTTTGCAGATTGTTATAATTTATATGAGTATATTGCCGGCTAATAGAGATGGCCTTTTCTCTTTTGATTCAAACCCATTTGACCCATTATGCAACCTACCCATTTTTCCACATGTGTTTGCTCCTATCGTACTAACCATATCTTCTAACCAAAAATGTTAATTATATGCAAAAGCTAGGAACTGGTTACTGGAGCCGCAATAACCATATAACGAATCAGTCTGATAACGAACTTGGACAAATTACCAGTAAATCATCAGGATCTTGACTATTAAAAGTTGGCGGTGGAGGCGGTGGTGGAGGACCAGGGTCATCATTTGACACATTAAAATCGTCCATCGGCTCGGGTTTTGCTTCATTGACAGATGAATTTGTATCTTCAGCAGTCTCGACGTCTTCTTTTGGTTTATAAGTCAGCATAAGCCTTTCCGGATATTCCTGTACATGCAAAATAAGAATCTATTTTCAAGTATATAAGACTGAATTTACACGCACCAGTGTCTCGGTCGGGATATATACAATCCGTGGTGTTTCTCCTATATACTCTTCCATAGTTGCAACAAACGATTGTAGAGGCTGCAGAAGATTAAATTACCAATTAACCCCCTCTACCAACTTCAATGAAAGGTAATATAGCAGATTGGATAATATAGGAGCGCATAATCTACCTCTCTGAGAACGGGAAACTGAAAGTTTCTAGCGAGCTCCAGACCCTTGCAAACTTCATAGAAGTCGGAAAGACTCCCGGCCTGCAAAATATTCAATATATGTCGCATTTCATAAGTTTCAGTGACATTTTGATTCATTTACTTATGAAAGGGCCGATTCCAATTATATTTAATCACTAACGGGTCAAACTCGTAATAACCTAGTTTAAAAGTAAACGGGCCGAAAGTCGCCCATATATTCCAAAACTTATATTTTTATCAAACTATAACTCTTACTTTAATTGCAAAAATTTTCCATGCATTTGTCACATCTATAACACAACTGAAGGCGGCTTGTAGATTGAAATTGAATGATATGAAGAATGTCACCTGCTGACCAGCTCGTTTGTATATATCCAAGGCTTTAATGGCTTTGTACCTTGGCATCTCAAAAACTGACATCAAGAAATGTTGATCAATCAATGGTTATTAATAAAATGATAGAAAAATAAACGAAATGTAAATTCCATGTTTGTTTAGAATGAATAATGAAAGTATCACCTTATCAAAAAGATTTATAATTCCATCGTTTACTACACAATATATTTTAAATCTTTCTTTGAGTATCATAGGTAAGGCGTATTGTATGACATAATTACCAACAGCTGCTCCTTCAGGCTGCACAAAAAGAAAACATCTTTTACTAAACGAAATTACTTAATGCCGGTTTTGACTACAGAGATGATAACTGACCCGACATCCCATAAGTCGGTACAATAGCTACTGTAAAGAAGGCAAATGCTCCAATGATTTTTCACAATCCAAATCGCGCATTCTGCTACCTGCACTTATAAGAAAACAACAAACAAAGATTATGAAATAAGCTTTTGGGTCAACCCAATCGATAGATAATAGCCCGAATTGATACGTTACCCAACTAACCTATTTTGCCTGTCTTGCCACTTCTTGTTAAGAGTGCAAGTGTGACTTGGTTATATATGTTGAAATTTGTGTGCATACCTTATCTTCACCTGGAGTAGGTTTAGGAGTACGCTTTGATTCAGTGTCATACTTTAAAGCTTTAAAGCATTCAAGCCGTTCTTCTAAGAAGATTCCATACGTACGAACCCAAGCAGAACAATCCCAAGCTGGAAATACATATTTAAAGTTTATTATCTTAAATTATCTTATGAAAAGTGGTGTTTGGCATTTCCTTTAAAATTGTGAGTATATAATAATTTGCATGTAAAGTGACCCGTAAATATAATATACATAATAATTAGATAACCACTTCAAAACGCAATGGCAAACACCCTAGTATGTAAAAGCAAGAATATGGCGTCAATACAAACCAATTGGGCTTGAATCATCTTTGAAATTAGCCAACTGCAAAACATGCCCTCGTTGTTGAAAATTCAAAAGTTCTTCTCTGAAAGTAGGATCACCCTCCCTCAATGCCCGATGAATAACTATCAATGTCTTCAATGCTACCTAATAAGTAACAAAATTTACACATTACTATCAGACCTATACCCGCAATTCTTCATTGAGAAAATCAACAATATGTAACAAACTTTCACCAAAGTGTCGTTGTATGTAATGTACTCTAATTTTTTACCTTTTGATAGAACAAAGCTTCACCAGTTACAAATGAACGTAACTGACCTCCTATTACCAATATAATGACCTTAATTAGGTCTGGCCTGCTGTTTAATTAGGGTCCGGCTGCTGTTGCTCATGATAAACCTTAATGATTGCTTTGCAAAAGTGCTGTTTTGTTGTGTTTACGACGTTATCATTTTGTCTTTCTACTTATTTTCAAACGCTTTCATTTACAAAATCTTAAATACTAATGGTGAAAAGGCAATCTTTAATTCATATTAATACTAGGGAACATCACACTGAATTAACTATAAAAAAAACCAGGGGATTGCATCTTTAATAATGTCTCAGTTACCAAGTGACAGTAGCAAACTATGTGTGATAAAGAAGAATAACATGAGAAATTTACTGACGTGTGCATAAAAGATTTTTGTACTTCAATTTCCAGCCCTGCTCTTTTATCTAACAAGGCCTTAGCAGTACCCTTCTTGTAGACACTGTTCTTGATCCATTCTTTTACGGAGATAAAAGGGAAACTTTAACCAAAACATCCTAACAAAAATTACCTCTCTAATTTTTTTAATTCTAATGACCTAATGTTAAAAAAGCTGGAATTCAGCCTATGAATGAGTTGTAATAACAAAAAAACTATTTAGAATAATACAATCTATTTGCAGACATTGTCAGTAGGCACATAAATAGAGGAGTACAAAAATCTGTGTGTCAGCAGTTGTTTATTAACAAATAAAACATATCAGCCACTCACAGAGTCTTTGACATAATGGGCAGTGGTGGGTAAAACTAGCTCTTTAAATCTTGTTTGTCCACATGAAACTTTTAAGCCTAATAGAAGCCTTTGTATACAAGTACATACAAACATAACATAGGTACTTTAGGGATAAAAGTTGACAATGAATTTCCAGTAGGAAGATGGAAACTTCTCTCATTACCTGATCGATTGGGTTGATTGAGTTATATGTATCATGTACCTATTACACCATGTATCTTCTAAGGTTTATTTGATTAAAACTGACCGATTGCTTTACCACGTTAAATAGCTAGTTTTTATTATTACTTTTATGCTTTAATTTATGCTCTGAACAAATTAGTTTTTCAAAGGCTCACACGCAAGGACAATTTGCTAATGTATGTCAATGCCCAAAGAATCTTCTAAAGTTTTTCACTTCATACCTTGATGAACCATCTATCTACTTCAAGTTTTGCATTTTACATTAAGATATGAGGAAAAAAAGGACAGAGATATACGTCAACCTGTAGATACCAAGAACTAAACATAATAATATTAGTAGTAATATGTACAACATATGAAATCTGATGAGATATGGGACTCATTTGCTTATATGTCATCTCCTAAAATATGCATCACTACACTTCAAAGTAAAAACATGTCTTACGTTATATAATTGTTAGTTCAACATTGTGTGTTGTTTACCACAACAAGGGGAAATGTGGTTTGCCATAACAAAATGTTTAACAATCATAAGGTTGATAGTATTATTGTTTACAAAAAAACTTATAGTAAATTGATTACCAATATACATGTATGAAACGGAAAAAAAAAAACACTAGGCTGAAAGTCGCAAGGCTAACTATGGTGTTTTACGTGAAGTCTCAATTATAAAAAAACTCAATTTACATTTAAACTTTTAGTCAACTTAATTATATGTCTCTTATTATATTACAATTCGGCTGAATTTACAACATACATAATAACGTCACAACTGTTTTATTTAAAGCATTGTCTTTTTACGGCAAGTAGCATTTTCGTACTGGGTCGCTTAAATACTTGCCATATGTCATTACAGAACTTATCTTTAGCACAATGGAACATAAAATATTGGGAAATTCTTAGAACAAGCAACTAGCACACCTTTGCGTCATAGAAAGAATGGTTTGAAATCACATGAGAGTAGCAAGTTACATGCATTTCAAAAAAGCAAAAGGTTTTTATTGATGCCATTTTATGAAACATAGTTGTTACAACTATTTTTTTCAACGAGGCATTTTTATAAAACTTATGTACTTTATTTTTTCACCGGGGCATTTTCATCAAAAACACTTGTGTTACGACTACTTATTCTTTTTTTGCATTTTACACAACCATACAATCTACCAACATCGAATAAACAACTACACAAAACGTATCCACACAAACAAGTATTGGTGCAACAATCAAAATCAAAATAAACAAAACTTATTATAACATTATCATTAAATTTTAACTAAACAATTTTACTATTACATCACCTTAAAATCACACTTTAATTCACATAAATAAAATTTTCACCTAATTCACGTTACTAGCCTAATTTTATCCTTAACAACAACTTATTAAGCTTACAATCAGGGAATGTAGCATGGAATTCGAAAAGTACACCAAATAATAGGCTTGATTTCGAACCTTAAACACACTGCAGCGATCCGTGAAACACAACTCGGTGTAATCCATCAACTAATTTCAACAGCAGGGATGAGTGCTTTGAAGATGTTGTTATAAATACGAGCTAAGAAAGTTTGGTGGAATTTACATGGATTATGAAACAATATGATGGATCATGATGTGGTGTTTTTGTGATGTGGGTCAGGATTTCGTGTTTTAAAGGGGAATGTGTTAGTAAATTATTAAAATATGTATCAAAAGTGTTATAAGTAAAAAAATGTGGTTTATCAATTTTTTGTCTCTAGTTCATATTTTGTTAATATGTCTACTTTTTTATTTACATGCTTTGGAACTATTTTAGTTTTTTTTTTTTCTCTTTTATATATTAATGAAAAACTTGAACGTGTGTTCTCGAATTGTTAAAAGTGATGTTTTTTTTGAAAATGAAGGGAAAAGGAAAATATAAAGAAAAAGAAAAGGAAGGAAAGTTTAGTAAAAAAAAACATAAAGTTTACTATTGAAATTAATAGGAAAGAAAGAAAGAAACTAGTTTGAAATTAATAGGAAAGAAAAAAAGAAAAGAAACTTAAAAGTTTACATGTATGCCCTTCAAAAAAATGCCTGCTACTAATCTGTAAAAGAAATTTTTAATAAAGCCATTTAATCTCGAGAACACAATGGGAAAAAGTAGTATTGAGTTTGGAAAAGTTTTATGGTTCAAATTAATATATTTATGCATGGGAGAATTGGCCAACATAAAGTTCAAGTTAATGCAAAACTTAAAATAACTTTTTTTTATACAACATGGTATCAGAGCCAGGTTAACATGGATCGATCAATTGCAGTCCAAGTTATCGCCTATGAAGAACAAGAAAACCCGAAAAACAGAGCATGAAGAAGGATCATGGAGATGATACCGTTTTCGGGCAGAAACGCGAGAAGAATGAAGAAAAGAAAGAAGATCATGTTATTAGCAAGATGATACGTTCCAAAGAAAGATGTCTTACGCATATGGCGGGAAGAAGACACGGCAAGAAAAGGAGTACATAGGAATGGTGAAAAGTTACTATGAGGGAACACAAAGATCAAGGCAGGAAAGGCCAGGAGAAGTGGCGGAGAATAGCAGTGGAACTGCAGGAATAGAAAGACCACAGGCTTTTGCAAGGATAAGTGTTGAAGTAGAGGATGCGCTGAAAAAGATATGTACAAGGACGATGATCAATAAAATCATCCATGGAACGATGAAAGGCAACTGAACATGAAAGACCGGACAAGTAACAAGGCGATCAGAATTTAAAACGAGAATGACAAAGAAGAAGGAGCGAGGCTGCAATCAAAGATGGACAAGAAACAGAGTAAAGATTATGATGTCTTGATTAGGGGAGTGAATGTTGGAATCAAATTAATCAAGAAATCATAAGTCTTGAAAGCCAAAGGGCTGAACATGTAAATTAGATAGTTTACAACCGAATAGCGGTTAAGTTAGTTAGTTATGGTAGTTACAGTTAGTTAATTTCGGTTATGACTTTTAGTGAACAGACATGATGGTTCGATTGAACCTTGTAAACCTATAAATAGGTACCGAATGTAAACATGTATTTGTGTGGATAATAAAATTAAAGTGTGTTTATCATAAACTCCCACCCTCTGTTTAAACCGAGTCACTGCACAATTCTTGTGCATACTCCTTCCAATATGATGTTCATCCGTGATTGATCCAAGATCCGTAGGACCCCAACATGGTATCAGAGCATGATGGTTAACATGGATCGATCAATTGCAGTCCAAGTTATCGCCTATGAAGAACAAGAAAACCCGAAAAACAGAGCATGAAGAAGGATCATGGAGATGATACCGTTTTCGGGCAGAAACGCGAGAAGAATGAAGAAAAGAAAGAAGATCATGTTATTAGCAAGATGATACGTTCCAAAGAAAGATGTCTTACGCATATGGCGGGAAGAAGACACGGCAAGAAAAGGAGTACATAGGAATGGTGAAAAGTTACTATGAGGGAACACAAAGATCAAGGCAGGAAAGGCCAGGAGAAGTGGCGGAGAATAGCAGTGGAACTGCAGGAATAGAAAGACCACAGGCTTTTGCAAGGATAAGTGTTGAAGTAGAGGATGCGCTGAAAAAGATATGTACAAGGACGATGATCAATAAAATCATCCATGGAACGATGAAAGGCAACTGAACATGAAAGACCGGACAAGTAACAAGGCGATCAGAATTTAAAACGAGAATGACAAAGAAGAAGGAGCGAGGCTGCAATCAAAGATGGACAAGAAACAGAGTAAAGATTATGATGTCTTGATTAGGGGAGTGAATGTTGGAATCAAATTAATCAAGAAATCATAAGTCTTGAAAGCCAAAGGGCTGAACATGTAAATTAGATAGTTTACAACCGAATAGCGGTTAAGTTAGTTAGTTATGGTAGTTACAGTTAGTTAATTTCCGTTATGACTTTTAGTAACCTTGTAAACCTATAAATAGGTACCGAATGTAAACATGTATTTGTGTGGATAATAAAATTAAAGTGTGTTTATCATAAACTCCCACCCTCTGTTTAAACCGAGTCACTGCACAATTCTTGTGCATACTCCTTCCAATATGATGTTCATCCGTGATTGATCCAAGATCCGTAGGACCTCAACATCTCATCCTCTCCAATTAGTTAGCAAATCAACCCCCTCCCCATCTCCTTCCCAAAATAGCCAAACTGAAAGGCTAAGGGTGCGCATCATTGCTTATATAAAACTACTTATCTTCTTATTGCATTTTTGTCCAAAAATTTAAAAGCTGCTTGGGATATATCTAATTTACATTGCGTATGCTTATTATGTGTAATGGTTAGAACCTCCTAAATCATTTTTAATTAACAAAAAGTATGTGACACATCTACGTATGTGTTATCAACTCGTAAAACGTTGCTAAGAAAGCAAAAAAGGAAAGACCCAAAGATAAAAAGGACCTACATTTGTTTTGTATGCAGCGGGTTTAGCCTTTGCTGCACTCAACATCTTTGTCCACTTTTGATCATTTATAGTACTTCATGTTTAATAAAATGCTTTAACACAATCAACCAACATCTACTACTACTACTAATTTAAATTTCCTACATCATATCCATCATTACCAATCTAGCACAACCCCGACCCTCCATCGCTCTGCAAACTCTGCGTTAACGTCCAATCTTTTACGTATCCACAAAAGCCAAATTTTGACCATGACTACCACAACCCAAACCCTAACATCAAAGAACCAGTCGCCCCTAACACACCAACCGCAACCATAATCGCCAGATTCTTCTTACTCAAACTGCCTAGGCTAACTGATATTTGTGTTTGGAATTTTTGATGATCTAGGTGCCCTGGAAGATGTGTGTTTTGTTGATCTAAATATCCTGCAGTTGGATTTACAAAACTTGGCAAAATAGTAAACTGAATAAATTTC
>BQNB010008865.1:0-88554 GCA_026074375.1 Tanacetum coccineum
GAGATAAATTAGGTTTGGGATTTAATTCACTTGAAGCGTCAACTAGTTTAACTAAAGAAATAAAATTTGTGAAATCTCAAAAAGAAAAGTCCCCTGGTGGAGGTCCTTTAAATAAGGGGGGACCCTAAAGCAATTATGAGACCGCCGATCTGTTCACCAGGTTATGAGAAATCTGTTTCCTTTCAAAAATCCATTTTGGATCCTAGATCAAAACATATAATGGTAAACAAAGTTAAAGTTCTAGTTGCTAGTCATAATGACGTTAAACAATTTTACAAGCCATCGTTAAAACCCAGAGTTGGATTTTCAAAACCAAACTTTAGATCAAAAACTCCACCACCTAGAAGAGTCTATAATAATTATACTCTTCCTAAGACACCGCAACGAAAAAGGAATGTTGGTCGACAGAAACAACCTCATGGTTTTCCTGTAACTTGGAACAATTTTCAACGTCAAAGTTACATGCCATGGGAAACGTGTCTTCCATTTCCACATCCTAATCAATTACATCAAATGGAAGGGATGTTTAGCACTAACAACTTTAGACCCATGAGACATTAGGGACCAAATGTTTGAGTTATTGTTTTATATAAATAGATATGCCTTGGAGTCGACTTGGAACCTGACGAGTGGATAAAGGATAATGGATGCTCTAAACACATGACGGGTAACCAAAAGCTATTCTCAAGCTACAAGGCATACAACGGAGGTAATGTTATTTTTGGTAGCAATCTTCGCAGTAACATCATTGGCAAAGGTATGATTTCGAATGACTCTCTCAAAATAGATAATGTAGAACATGTAGATAACTTAATATTTAACTTGCTAAGTGTAGGACAAATATGTGATAATAAATGTAGAGTAACTTTTTCTGAACATGATAGTAAAATTACTAAGGATGGTAAGGTTATAGGTAGAGGTATTAGGAATAAAGGCTTATATGTGATGAAATTAGGAAATAAGCCAAAAGACTAAATTTGTCTTGCAATGATTGATGAAAACTCCACGTTGTAGCATAGGAGATTAGGTCACGCTAATATGTGTCTCGTTCAATCGTTAACATCTAAGGAATTAATTAGAAACTTACCTAAGCTTAAGTTTGATCAACACTTCTGTGATGCTTGCAAAATTAGAAAACAAGCTCACGCTAGTCATAAAGCTAAGAATATAGTCTCAATGACTAGATGCTTAGAACTCCTTCATATGTGTTAGGAACACGAAAGTGTCAGTCACTTCCATAGATAACTGTAGTTAGCTCGTTAAGTTAATTTTTGGAAACATACTTAGGAAGTTAGCTAAAAGCCCATGGACAAACCCATGAAGGCCCAAGCCCACGTCCACATGTAAGTATTTATACACCTCTCCATGTCTTAGAGAGGTGGTTAGTTGTTCATTATTCACACATTTTATGCATTTCTATCTTTTGTTTACTTTCTCTCTTTATGTGTTCATCCAACCCTCTCTCTCACTAGAACAACCTCTCTTTTCCTCTTTCCATGTATGTTATTTGATTGTTCTACAATTGGTATCAAGAGCCATGGAGTGGTGTGTTTAGTTTTTATGTTTATCTTTTGGTTCGTGTGGTTTCTTGCAAAAATCATCCTTTTTCTTATTTTTTCTTTGTGTTTGAAGCTATTGTGTACACTAAAGGATCATTTACATAGGTAAATTTAATATAGTATCCTTGGATATAGGTGTACAAGCTTAGAATCAAGAAAAACATCATTTGTGTTCAAAAACCTTTACAAAGAACAAAATCTTGGTTTTAAATTTTTTGGCTTAAAAACCTTAAAGTTTCCATTTTTCTTGTTCCTATAGGGTTAGTAACACTAGTTGTATAAGAATTTTTACAAAACAACCATAAAAAAGGTGTCTTTTTATGTTTTAAAATTTTTGCTCACGCAACCTGTGGTAATATGTCAAGTCTTAGTGCGATGGTTTATGTTTAAAAAACTTATAAGTATAAACGTAATACTTTGATTTATTAATTTCTGGAAATAATGTATCACTGTTTCAGGCCATCATAAACAGAGGTCAGTAGTAAACGGTTGAGGAGCCATGACACTTTAAATTCGTAAATCCAACAAACATCGTCAAAACGTAATACCCAAAATGAAACTCCTACATGTAGTAACGTGATTACGATAAAAATTTTAAAGTTTCTTCAAAGTTAATCGATGATAAATTATTTTTAAATATATAACATAATTGTTTTAAAAAATGCGTCGATCGATTGATTAATAACGATTAATGTTGACGGTTTTAATAAAATCAAGCTTATAATATTCTTATATATTTTTTATAATTTTATATAAAATAATATATTTAAATTTTTAAGTTTTGCAAAATAGCATATCTAACCCTTGGTTTATAAACTTTTACAAGTTTAAGGTTCCCTTTATATATAAAGAATATATAATATTAAAAAAACCTTTAACTTTAAGAAATGGCAAAATAGTTCTTATATTATAAATTTGGAATAATGACAATTTTCAGCACCTCTAGTTATAAATTTTCAGAAATTTACGATATATACCCCCTATATATGAAAATATTTACAAATCAAGTCCAAAAAGTCATGCAAGCTTATTTAAGGGTTCCATATGATATTGACAGGTTATAGCTTATTAGAATAAGGAAAAATAATATGTTTTAACGTAACAACAGTTAGAAAAGATTCGTTAGCTAAGAAAATCAAAACGGGTCGTATTTAAGGGTTTAATAAAAAAACTTGAGGGTTTTAGGATCAAGGCGTATTAACAAAGAGTTCCTATATGATCTTAAGAGTAATTAATGAACATTTCTAATACAGATTATAACTTATTGAACAATATTTTGAGCTAAAATGGTTGAAATGGGTTTTTCGGGTTCAGAACGCCTAGTAACGACTTCAAGAGCTTCATTTTCTTGGTTAGTGGCTTCAATTATGATCTAGAGACCTTCTACTTCTTCCTTGGGCTGAGCGTTAGAACTCCATTTATGTTGTGAATGAAGTTTTGAGGTAGATTTGAAAGGCGTTGCATAGATTGGTTATATAGGGCTGAAAACCCTATGGTGTCCATTTATCTGATAGGCAAGGTTAATGGGCCTATAGAAGTGATGAACCAATGTGAAGGCCTATAGATGATTCATGAAGCTAGTAGAGTACTATGCAAGGTGGCGAGGTGTATAAGGTTTAGTACATAGGGTGACAGAAGGATTGACTAGAAGCCTTTGGTGGCCCAGGGTAGGTGATGGAGGTGCTTGTAAGTACTTGGGTGGCTCCCGTTGGTGCATGGTGGTGATGTCATAGAGTGCTAGGGTACTTGGTTTGGTAAGAAACTGGTCAATATGAAATAAAAAAGGGGTGCCAGGTTAAATGGGACAACGAGTTAGGGTCTTATGGTTAATTAGATCGGAGTTAGGTTTAAGGTTTTAGGGTATTTAGGTTTAGGATAGGTTAATGTTAGATTAGGTTTAATATTAGGTTAAGGGTTTAAGATAAGGTTTAGAAGGGTTTAGTTTAAGGTTTAAAATGAATTAGGGTTTTAGGGTTTGTAGCTTAGGGTTTAGGATGACTTAGTGTTTAGGTTTAGTTGAGAGTCATAGCATTAAGTCTTGTACCTTAAGCTCAAAGTGGTTGGTAAAGTTTAAACATGATTTAGGAGCTTAAATGACCTAATTAGGTTTTTAGGCATGATTAGCTTGTACATTGTGCTTTAGAAAGTTGTAACTTGATTTAGGAGGGAAAATATATTCAAATGTTTGCATTGTACACTTATACAACATGGTATGAAGGCTTTCACATTCATTTATATGTATACATTACATATAATTAGGGTTTTGATATAAACGTTAATGTTTAATGCTTGTTTTGAAATAACGTTTTGAAAGTACGTTAAATGGATAATGTACTTGTAAAAATGATATTAAGATATAGACATAACATATTAGGATTGTTTACATGATATGAACAAATATAGAATTGCATATGATAGGTTGCGTGAGCTCATTTACTTTAGAGATGCAAGTTACGTTTCATAATGAGATAAAGCAAAAATTTCCTTGTAAAAAGGTGATATATATAATAGGTGGATATTACAGTGCATCTAATTTAATAAATGGATAATTTACATTAAATGAAAATTACGTGTTGTTATAGCTCCCTCCCTTAAAGAAATCTCGTCCCGGAGAAATATTAGATGCCGGATGATTATGAAAATAGATGTGGATACTTGACACGAATTTGATCTTCGCGTTCCCATGTAAATTCTGGTCCTCTTTTAGAGTTCCATCTTACTTTGACTATAGGAACACGACTTTGTTTCAGTTGATTGACTTCTCGATCCATGATCTCCACTGGTTCTTCCACAAAGTTGAGTTTGTCATCAAGCCAAAGTTCTTTCATTGGAATGATAAGGGATTCGTCAGATAAGCATTTCTTTAGATTAGAAACGTGGAAAGTATTGTGAACATTACTGAGCTCTTTCGGAAACTCAAGTTTATATGCCACTAGGCCAATCCGTTCAAGGATTTTGAAAGGTCCAATGTACCGGGGATTAAGCTTTCCTTGTTTTCCGAATCGGATGACACCTTTACAAGGTGACACTTTTAACATAACACGATCTCCAACTTGAAATTCTAAAGGCTTTCGCCTTACATTGGCGTAACTTCTTTGCCGATATCTTGCAGCTTACAAGCGTTGTTGAATTTGCACTATCTTTTTAGTGGTTTCATGGGTTATTTCTGGTCCCGTAAGTTGAACATCTCCAACTTCGGCCCAGCAAACAGGTGATCTGCACTTTTGACCATAAAGTGCCTCAAATGGTGCTGCCTTAATACTGGCATGGTAATTGTTATTGTAAGAAAATTCTACTAATGGTAAGTGTTTTTCCCATCCTTTTCCAAAATCTATAACATAGGATCGAAGAATGTCTTCGAGTGTTTGGATGGTCCTTTCACTTTTCCCATTAGTTTCGGGATGATATGCCGTACTCATGTCTAATTGAGTACCTAAAGCACTTTGTAATGATTTCCAGAATCTAGATGTGAAATGACTGTCATGATCTGAGATGATGGATATTGGTACTCCATGTCGTGAGACTATTTCCTTAATGTATAACCTTATAAGGGTTTCCATACTATCTATCTCTCTAGAACATTTCAAACATTTGGCAACATATTTAGCGATGATTGCTTCATGTTAGGCCACCAATAGAGTTTCTTTAGATCCTGATACATCTTGTCAGAACCTAGGTGAATGGAATACTTTGATTTATAGGACTCATGCATGATCAAGTCTCTTAGATTACCAAAGAGTGGTAACCAGCTTTAGTTTTTAATACAATGAGTTCCATCAGGACGTATTTCAAATGCTTTATCCATTCCTCGTAAGTTTTCAGCCTTGATGTTTTCTTCCTTGAGTGCTTCTGTTTAAACTTTGAGAATTTATGATGGTAATTTTGGATGAATGGTCATAACTAATGATCTAACTCGGAGTGGTTTGATTCGTTCCTTCCGGCTTAAGGTATCTGCTATGACATTTGCCTTTCCAGGATGGTAGCGAATTTCACAATCATAATCTGCAAGCAATTCTAGCCAACGGCGTTGTCTCATGTTTAACTCTTTCTGATCAAGGATATGCTGAAGACTTTTATGATCAGTGAATATAGTACATTTGGTGCCATACAGATAGTGTCTCTAAATTTTAAGGCGAGCACTACTGCTCCTAATTTAAGATTATGAGTGGTATAGTTTTCTTCATTAGGCTTAAGTTGTTGGGATGCATATGCAATAACTTTCTCTCTTTGCATTAACACCGCTCCCAGACCTTGATGGGATGCATCACAGTAAATAACAAAATCGTCATTTCCTTCTGGTAATGCTAAGATTAGAACTTCTCATAGCTTCTATTTAAGTAATTAAAAAGCCGACTCTTGGTCTTCCCCCCAGAATTGACGTATTTCTATAGGTGTAGTAGGTGATGTCCAATTCTTAACTGCTTCAATCTTGGTGTAGTCAACATGAAGTCCTTGACTATCAATTAAGTGTCCAAGAAATTGCACGATACGAATCCAGTAATCACACTTAGAGAATTTGGCATACAACTTCTCTTTCTTGAGTAATTCTATGATTATTCTCAAATGATTTGCGTGCCCTTCTTTGTTACAAGAGTAGGTAAGAATATCATCGATGAACACTATTACAAATTTGTCCAAGTATGGTTTACACACACGGTTCACGAGATCCATAAATACAGCAGGCGTGTTAGTTAAACCAAATGGAATCACTTGAAATTCATAATGTCCGTATCTTGTTTTGAAAGAAGTCTTGGGAATATTTCATCCCTTACTCTCAGTTGATGATAGCCTGATCTTAAGTCAATCTTCGAGTAGACACTCAAACCTTGAAGTTGGTCAAATAAGTCATCAATCCTGGGTAATGGGTAACGATTCTTTATGGTAAGTTTATTCAACTCCCGATAATCGATATACATTCTCCGTCTTTCTTTTTGACAAATAAGATAGGAGCTCCCCAAGGCGAAGTACTTGGTCAGATAAAACCTCGATCTGATGACTCTTGAAGTTGGTTAGATAGTTCCTGCATTTCTGAAGGAGCTAATCTATAGGGTGCTCGGGCTACAGGTGTTGTTCTTAAAATTAAATCGATTTGGAATTATACTTGGCGAACGGGAGGAATGCCAGGTAGATCTTTAAGAAAAGCTTTTGGGAATTCTCTGACTACTGGGATATCTTCTAGTCTTTTCTCGTCTAACTTCTTTTCCATTACTTGGATTACGAAAACTTGACAACCTCGAGATATATATCTTTTGCTTTTTATACAGGATATGAGATTTAGTCGGGTTTTACTTTGGTCACCTCGGATGATCAAAGTTTCACCATTGATGGGGATGTAGACGACTTTCTCATTACTGATAATTCTAGCATGATAATTAGATAACCAATCCATACCAATGACGACATCGAAACTACCGAGTTTAATTGGAATAAGATCAATTTCGAAAGGTTGGTTTAACAAAGTTAGGGTGCAACCCTGAATAATGGTGTTTATGCTTACTAGGTTTCTGTCAGCCATTTCGATATTGTAAAAGGCATCTATTATAATGGGTGGAATATTTAGCATAGAGGCAAGAGATATGGATTCGAAGCTTTTATCGGCTCCAGAATCAAATAATACTCTAGCTAGATGTTGGTTTAGAAGGAACATACCCGTGACTACGTTTAGTTCTTGGTGAGCATTCCTATCCCTCAGCATGTAGGCTCTTCCCTGGGCATTGTTGTTGGTGGTCTTTCAGTACTAATTTGCATAATGCCCTTTCTCTCCACAGGCATGACAAGTAACTGTCACTGGTAGCAGATTACTTCCAGTGGTTGGCCCTTTGTTTTTGCAGTTCTTGGTCAGATGGCCCACCTTCTTGCAAGTATTACATTTGACAGTGCAAGGTCTTATGTGATGCAGAGTGAACTTCTTACACAAGGGATGGTTTCCAGTATACCCATTGTTTTCAGTTGCGATGGCAGCATAAGACCTGAAGGTTTCCTGTCTTCTGTTCTGTTGTGGTTGGTGATTATTGTAGCGGTTGTTGGTGTTGGTGTTACGGTAGTTGTTGTTGTTGAAAGTTCTTCTGTCGTCAAACTTTCTTTGTGATCACTTGATACTTGCACCAGAGTGTGCTTTGTTACCTGATCCATTAGCCTCTAGGCTATGTTAATGTCTTCCTCTAGAGTTTGAGGTTTAGAGGCGGTTAACATTCCCTTCAATACTTTGAGGCAATCCCCTGATGAAAACTTCCATCATTTTCTCAGAATCTGGCACCATAGTGGGACACAAGGTTGCCAATTCATGGAATCTTCTCACATATGTCTTAAGATCATCCCCCTTCACAGTCAGATGGTAATATTCGTCTTCCATCTTTTGGACCTTAGTTCAGGGACAAAACTTCTTTATTAAAAGCTTCTTGATTCAACACAGGGTAATCTTGTTAAGTTCTTCTATCCATAGGTTGGGCAAAAGAATTCCACCAGGATAGAGCTTCTTCAGTTAAAGTACCAGTAGCAAACTTTACCTTGCAGTCTTCGGTACAGTTGCTACGGGAAAACACTGATTCAGTTCGCTCAAACCAGCGGATAAGTCCAACAGCTCCTTTGAAACCTTTGAAGTTGATAGGTTGAATGTTATGAAACTCTTTTGTAAGCTACACTTTCTTGCTACTGGAGATTTCTTTCGCTGTGTTCCTATTGGTATTGTCTGGCATTTGGCATTGTTGCAACTTGTGCTTCCATGAGCTGCTATTGGTTTGGTGGTTCACTGTCAGCAACTAGTTTCCTGATGGCAGCTTGAGTCATGGCTGGTGCTTCAGATGTTGATGTCCTTTTGGGAGGCATTCATCTAGATATAATGACAACACGTATAAAATGATATCAAAGTCTTAAATGCAATGTTATTTACTTTAAGCAATTTTAACAATAGTGATATTAAATCCATAGTTACTTATTTTTGATATGGATTCTAACAAGCATTTGATTTATTAAAAGTCACAGTATGATTCATAATGATGATGACAGAGATGTAATATAGGACAAGGATGATATAAATGGTATCACCATTGTATTATATCATGAACAACTTGCTTTGTAACTATACATAGTCAAAATTTGATAAGTGTTGTTTTTTATACCACACATTCCTTGGCATCCATACATATTAACATTTAGGTCTTATCCGAAAAGCTATAATTGTATCTAATCTAGTAATAGTTCTGATAGGGTCCTTCCTGGCTGTTCTTGTGTTCATAGATTGCATTCAGAAGACTTTCCTTATCTGCTTAGTGACGAACCTGGATATCTTTGATGATTTGTTCTAGATTAGCAATCCTGAAGTGAGCCAGAGAAATCTTGCTGTTATTTCCCAATTGCTTTCTTTGGAGTTTAGCAATTTGAGCACGAGCCTTTTGGAGTTCAGCTTCCAGATTGTCAAAATCTTGTTGTATGATCACCCGACCTTTTCCAAGACCTTCTATTTTGTCTTCTATGTGTCAATTTCAGGTCAGAGAGGAGTTATCTCGATCGATTTAAAATTTCCTCATTTCTCCTTATGACGTTCAGACTTGTCTTAGGAGATTTCTCCTATCTAATATGCTTGAGGCTTAGGGAGAAGTGAGGAGGGTGTTCGGTCACGGCCCTCATTTCATATAAGTGCAAATAATTCCTTAGGAAGCAAATTAATTTTGATGGAGTTAACACATTGGTGATAGCATTGGAGATGGAGGCACAATAGTTGGCGGTGGACTAGGTGATTCTTTAGCATAATATGCATGCATGAACTTTATATAGGGGTCATCATGAAAAAGTGATATAGTAGGTGAAGTAGTTGGGAAACTAAACCAAATGAGTTATTTGAAGAGCTAGAATAAGTATTTCCTGGTGAAGCTGGGGAATAGTCTGGGGAAGCCGGGATATAGTCAAAAAGTTAAGGAAAAGCATCCCTAAATATTGGATTAGTAGGTGATGGTTGGAGAAGGAATCACTCTGATTAACAACCCTAGCAGTACAATAACATAAGTTATTTTATATAATAGTATAACTAGTTATGTATCTTCTATATTGGGAGGATGTAGTAGCACGGAGGACTTTCTTGGGATGGGAAAAAGAAAAGTATTTATAGTTAAGGTTTCAACCTTGTTCTCTATAACCGTGGCTCTTGATACCAATCTATACACCCCCATTTTGACATATAGCAGCGAAAGCTAATCTGGGGTATTATTTCATAGTACAACAGTCATAATCATAGAAAATGACTCAAAAGAGGACGTTTTTTATAAGATTAGGTAATCATTTCATTTTTTCTTCAGAGTTTTTCACAAAGAGGTCCAAAATCTAGGATAAACATAAAGGGTTTGAATGATAACGTTAGACATCTTCAAGTCGTGCACTTCGTGCCATAAGATGCTAAGTTTCTTAAGATAAACTTGCTAAAAGTCAAAACAAAGGGTTGAGTGAAAAATCTTAGGTAGTATGTTAAAACAGTATTGAATTACAAGTCAATAGTGGGTACGTTTTATTACACCCATAAGTATAATATATACAATGAGTAAATGATTATAGAAAATAGTATTATTTCCCTAAGCTCATGTCCACGTGGGACCTTAGATAATCAATAATTACAAGGAAGTTACCCAACGGGTACCTTGTGACCAAACCACCGCACTAGTGATTCAAATGAAGGTAGTGTGTTTGTGTTACCAGAAGTATAGGGTACCTACACGAGGGATGTTCAGTCCCAAATAGATCTATTGACAAGGCATTCATGCTCACTCCAAAAAAGTAATTAACGGTTCATGATAGAGGGGTTCTTAATGCAAAGTAAAGGACTAGGCAATACTATATCAGGATACATACATTAGAAAAAACATCGTATTCATGGTTTATACATGTATCTGCCTCACGGGTTATATGAGAATCATTTGAGATTTTTTAAAATATGTGGGCTATGAACTCACCTTAATAGGGAAAATCTGATTGATGGCAAAAGTATATCATGTGAAAGTAACGGCCTCATCACGCAACTTAGGGTACTATGTCAAGTCTTAGTGTGATGGTTTATGTTTCAAACACTCATAAAGTTTAACGTATTACTTTGATTTATTAATTTATGGAAATATTGTATCACTGTTCGGGCTATCATAATCCAGAGGCCATGTAGTATCAATTGAGGAGTCAGGGCACTTTAAATCGTAAACCCAGCAAACTCGTTAAAACAAATACCCAAATGGAACCCCTCATATGAAATTCCCTAGTAACGTGATACGATAAGATTTTAAGTTTCTCTAAAAGTTAGTCGATGATAAATTACGTTAAATATATAACGTAATTGTTTTATAATGTGTCGATTGATGATTAATAAGGATAAATGTGTCGGGTTTTAATAAAATCGGGTTTTATAATATTAATATATATTTTTATAATTTATATAAAAATATTATATTTTATATTTTTAAGTTTGCAAAAATGGCAATATTTACCCAAGGTTTATAAACTTTTACAAGTTTAGTCCTTTATATAATAAGTTTATAAATATTAAACCTTTAACTTTGAAACTTGGAAATATAGGTCTTTATAGTTATAACTTTGGAATAATGACATTTTTAGCCCCTCTAGTTATATATTTCAGAAAGTTATGACATATACCCCTATGCATGAAAGCATTTGCAAATCAAGTCCAAAATTCATAATTTTGATATTTTTGAAATCCAAAAGAGTTTTGCAGGTCATGGCTTATTAGAATAAGCTAAAATAAGATGTTCTAACATAACAAAAGTTTATAAAAATGATTCGTTAGCTAGAAAATCAAAACGGGTCATTTTTAGGGTTTTAACCAAAAACGCATGGGTTTGAGGATTAAAGGTTTTAACAAGGGTTCATATAAGATCTTAGGAGTCTTATGAACATTCTAAAGAAGATTATGAGCTTATTGAACAAGATTATAAGCTTACTTGAGCTAAAATGGGTCAAAATGGGGTTTTTGGGTTTGTACGCCTAGATATGAATTCAAGACCTTCCTTCTCTTGATTCTTGGCTTCTATTATGATCTTAGGGACCTTATACTTCTTCATTGGCTGGGCTAGAACTCCATTTGTGTTTGTATTGAGTTTTTAAGGTGTGATTTGAAATGAATGGGGGTGCGGCTTTATATAGGGGTCAAAAACTTGGTGGCCAAGGTTAGGGCTTGGAGTAGGGACCAAGGGTTGTAGGTAATGACTAATGAAGGCTAGTATGTATTAGTGGATAGTTTATAAGACCCGAACCCACAAACGGGCTCGGGCCAAGGGTTGTGATGTATTTATATGAGATCATCAATAATAATTCATCATTGAAAATTAATCAAAATCTAACATGGTATCAAAGCGGGTTTGATCCTCAAACCTAAATGGCTAAGTTGAGCCGCCTCTTTTATGCCACCCCGTCAAACCCTAGCCGCCATTTTTATCCCTTTTCATAAAAAAATTAAGTCTATGCTTTTATTTATTTTTTGTTATCTTTCTTTTTGATGTTGCTGCATGATGAAGATTAAACTCCGCTTGCTGTCGAATATCGTCATCAAAATTAATTATTTGTTTTACAGCTTTTGTTGCTATCGCTTTGTTTTACTTTTGCCGCTGAAGATGAAGATTTGTCTCTGCTTGTTGTCGAAGGTCTTCATCAACCAAATGTTTATTGCTTTAATGTTTATGTAATTTTCTCATCTAATCCAAGCTTTCGCAATTTCGCCTCTCAGATTGCGGGGGAGTATTAGTGGATAGTTTAAAAGGCCCGAGCCCGTTTGTGGGTTTGGGTCCATTAGGGTTTCTAGGTATGTTACTTTATAAATACCTATCAATAAACACAATACCTGATGGGGTTTTCAATTGTCTAACAGTATGACGAGTCTTGAGAGCTAGGAGGGTAGCTATGAAAGGTGGAAGGGTATGGAGGTGGTTTCGGGTACCAAGAGGTGACGAGGGGGTGTTTGGAGTGCAAGTAGTGGTAGTAGCTTACAAGGAGGTGATGGAGGTGTTTGTGTGCTTTCTTGGTGACATGGTGGTGAGGTCATAGAAGTGCTTGAGGTGGTAGGTTGCTAGGTTAGGTTTTTAATAGTTTAAAATAGGTGGAAATGGGTTACGGGTCATATTAGGGTTTTGGTTTAGGTTTTATGGTTTAATTCGAGTTAGGGTTAGGGTTTAGGATAGCTTAAAGTTTCGGATTAAGGTTTACGATTAAGATTAGGGTTTAGGATTTAGGATTAAGGTTTAGGGTTCAGTTTTAAGTTTAAAATGAAATTAAAGTTTTAGGGTTTCATTTAGGGTTTAGAGTTTTAGATTAGGGTTTTAAGATGACTTAGGGTTTAGTTTTAGGGTTTAGAAGTCATGCATTAAGCGTTTGTACCTTGTGCTAAAGTGGTAGTAAGAAACTAAAGTAATTTAGGAGGTAAAATGGCCTGGTTTGGTTTTCTTACATTATTGACTTGTACATTAGGCTTTAGAAAGTTGTAACTTGATTTATTAGGGAAAAGATATTCAAATGTTATGCATTATACACTTGTACACATGCTTGAAGGCTTGCACATTCATTTTATATGTATACATTACATATAATTAAGGTTTTGATATAAACGTTAACAGATAAAGTCTATTTTGATATAACGTTGTAAATGGTATGTTAAATGGATAATGTACTTAGTAAAATGATATTAAGATATAGACTTGACATATTAGGATGTTTACATGATATAAACATAGATTGTGGAAACCATAATGATTGTTGTAGCTCTAGTTTGTTAAGAACTAATCTAGGATAATAATAACATAGGCGGAATATTCAAACATAAAATCAATATTATCATAACAAGGTTTTACCAAACATTCCAAGCCCTAATATTATTTGATCACCAGCAGTAATTTGTCATGTGTTAGTAGTAACCACCAACGAGCAGTACAAAACATACAAGGATACCTTTTTTTAAAGTATCCAGACGACACCTTTTTAGCGACACTTTTTCAGTTGCTAAACTGTCACTAATCCTTGTCTTTGCATCTATCATATTGATGTCGTGTGTTATACATCCGTACAAGGGTTCATCATCAATCAAACGATTGACTCACCAAAGCAAGTAGAAACATTAATGATCTCCATTCTTGTTTTTATTAAATTAGGATTTGTGAATACCCTAATTGCAACGAATTGAACCAAACACCAAAAACAGAGAAGATGACCACTCTTCCTTCATAGATTCGACATCAATACACCTTGTAGATCCTAGATTGAGAGCCATGAGGCTTTGATACCAATTGTGGAAACCATAATGATCGTTGTAGCTCTAGTTTGTTAAGAGCTAATCTAGGATAATGATAACATAGGCGGAATATTCAAACATAGAATCAATATTATCATAACAAGGTTTTACCAAACATTCCAAGCCCCAATATAATTTGATCAGAACAATACAGTTACATCAATGAACTATAACAGGGATCAAGGGAAAACCTTGATTACCTTGAGGCTAAAACTACCAAACCTAGGCGTCCACTTAGAGGACTTGACGCCTAGAACACACACACACACACACACACACACTTTTCTAGTGTTTACATCTTTGACACACATAAAACAATATCTAGGGATCTCTTTATATAGTAGAGTCTATCTAGATTTACAAGGGAAGACATAATTATATAAGGAAACTAAATCTTTTAATTCTTTAATAAACTTTATCTTTATCTTTAAGAATTATATCTTTTGGAATCTTTTATCTTTTGTAGATTAAACTCCACCAGCTTGTAGAATTCCATAATGCTAGATTCAGTCCTTATGTTTCATTCTTGTTTTGTCTTATCAACTCAAATATAATTCCTAATAAAAGATTTACACTTTAAGAGTTTTTTTTTCATTATCACTAAAAGCTCCCCCTTAACATGTGCATCATAATCGTAGTACATGCTAAGTGTAGAGTGCATTGAGTCATTTTATATGATCACATTTCAGTACAGATTAGATGCAGTTTAATCACATTTTCTCCCTTTATCCAAAATGTTAATCCCTTGATATTTTGGATATTAATTGATTAAACGTTCGGTGACAAAATTTTACACAATATCTAACAAGAACATTTTAATGCTCCCCCTCAAATTATGAGGGAATTATATGGTGTTTGAGTATATTAATTTGAAATTTTTTGAATTTACTAAGAAATTCTTAAAAATTCATACTCAAACACTATATATGCCTAATTTTTAGGTCTACACTACACATTTATATATTCACAAGATTATTATGTACGAGGTTTGACCTGAATGATGAGAACATCATATGATAGAATCATATGGTTCTTTGTAGCAGCTGTAGGTCTCCTTCGTACAATCTCCCACCAATGAACTTTTCTAAGCTCCTCATAAACCTTCTTTCTTTCAAGAAGTTGTCAATCTGATCTTTCTCTGTCCAAGCACTCTTTGACATTGCTTTAACTTTCTTTCCAAGTTACGAAAGTCTTTGCTTCAAACTTTGAGTATGAAACAGATTCAGATACATATGTAACTTGAGCTTGTGTGGTTGGTGATGTCTGTGTTGATGTTGTCTTAGCTTCCCCCTAAACCAGCAATCCTTTCTTGAGTAGATTCAGAACTTTCTTGGAAGCCACATCAAGTAGTCTTGATGTATAAAGCCTAGATATCTAAAGTACACACTTAACCCTTTTAAGAATTTAATACCGCAACACCAAAGTCAATTAAGTCCTGGATGAGCGCATTTCTCTCTTCATGATGGTTATGATATAAATTGATACACCAAAGTTAACTAAGTCCCAGATGTAGGCAATTAAATCCCTATGCGTACCTCTTTTATCAAATATTTCTACTCATTTTAAGAATAAGCTTAGAGATTGACCGGTCAGGTAAAACATTAATTGAATCAGACAGAGCTCTTCTTACGATTTAAATAATTATACTCCCATCACTTCCCTCTGGGGACTCAAATGATGCATACTGACTAATGATGAGATGTCTCTTCCACCATGTGATTGAAATACTGAACCCGAAAGAAACAAAGAAAGGCCAAAAATTTAAAGAAGGTGACTTCAAAAGAAGGTCATGGACTCTATCAAGTATACATCTACTCCTTCCCCCTTGCTAGTTTTGACCCCTCAGAATAAGCAAAACCTTGTATGCACACATACTTGAGATCGTGTATGAGGTATAACTAAGCTTAGATATATCCTTTGAGAATCAACTTCAAGGCTATTAAAACTAGTTGATTATTTCCAAACAATCCTAAGTCTTTTACAACTATGAGATGTTGGCAATATTGATCGATGTCGTTTAAAGCCTATACTCACTAGGTCTTATATTTCAAATAAGTCTTTAAAGTTTAAAACAAATGACATCTAAAGCTTGGGTAGTTAAAATCCATTAACTCCCCTTAAATTAGGATTCGTCATTATTAAAAACTTTATCCGTTTATTTCGTGACTTAATTTGAAAGACCGTTTTGAAAGATTATTTTATGAAAATTTCTCCCCCTCAAATAATGATTTGTTTTCTGTTTAAAGAGTTGTTGTCATTGTTTGAGTGGTTGAATTGTCTTTGAAAAATCCTTTTGTGATTACTAAAAACACTGATTCATTGTGAAGACAACTTTTTACTGGTTGTGTTGCAAAGTAAACACAAGCCTTGGCATGGTCATAAAGAAGACCATGCCCGAGAATAAATTCTCGTTGAGAGGTCAAGTTTTCTTTTTGAAATACTTGTCTTTAAGATGATGATCGGGTTGCTATCTGAAATAATAGCAAGTCATTTTTGGCATGTTTTGAAAACTTTTGAACTTCTGCTCGAACTTCATTTACAGCCTCGTATCATTATTGAATGACATTTCTAAGATCGTAAATGTTATCGATTTTCAGAAGACATACCATTATTACCTCTTTTTATATTTTTCTCATTTTTTATTTTTTTTTGGTTTTAAAGATTTTATATTTTATATTTTGTTTTTTATAAAAGTTTTCTGAAAAATGAAAAATCTTTTTGGTTTTTATGGTTTTTAATATATATACATATGATACACAAGATATCATAGTAGGTACCACCACTATTCTTTAGCTTCAGCTGCCAACAGTTTCAGTGTCTTAGGCGTAAAACTTCGCATTCCCAGCTTGTTGATAAGAAATTTAATTCTTTCTATGTATAGGGATTTAGTGAAGATGTCTGCTAGTTAATACTCCGTGTTGATAAAGTAAAGCTCTACTACTCTATTCTCCACTTGCTCTTTGATGAAGTGGATCTGATGTCAATATGTGTTGATCGAGAATGTTGAACATTGTTGCAGCATAAGGCAATAGTGCTTTTGTTATCACAGTACATTGGAATTTTATTGAATCCAAGACCATAGTAGGTAAGTTGTGATCTCATCCAAAGGACTTGAGCACAAAAGCCGAACAAGGCTATATATTCAGCTTCCGTACTGGATATCGCAGTGCTTTTCTGTCTTTTGATGACCAGCTAACAAGTCTGTCTCCTAATAATTACATACTTCCAGATGTACTTCATCTAGTATCTTAGCAACCTGTATGGTCAACGTCTGCATAAGCTGTTAGAGCAATAGAAGAATCCTTTGGATACCAGAGTCCCCTATTAACAGTTCCTCGTAGGTATTTAAAGATTCTTTTTATAGCATATAAGTGCTTTTCGGTAGGCTTTGCCTGATACCGAGCACACATGCATACAACAAATGTAAGGTCTGGTCTACTGGTTGTAAGATACATAAGGGTGCCAACCATTCCACGATAGTGTGTAGGGTCAATGGCTTTCCCTTATGGATCTTCATCCAGTTTAGATTTCTCCACCATGGGAGTATCCACGGGGTCACTAGATTCCATAACATATTTTTTCAAAGATTCTATAGCATATTTAGATTGATTGATAAAGATGCCTCTAGGACTTTGTGAAATCTGGAGTCCTAGAAAAAAAAATGATATTTTGACCATCATTGACATCTTAAACTTAGAACACATTATTTTTGAAAATTAGTCACATAATTCAAGTGTAGTAGACGCAAAGATTATATCATCAACATAGATTTGTACTAGGAGAGTATCTTTGCCTTGTCTTCTAATAAACAATGTAGGATCCATGGTTCCTTTAGAGAATTCTTGAGATAGTAGAAACTTCAACATAAGATTGTACCATGCGCGAGGAGCTTGTTTCAACCCATAGAGAGCCTTCTTAAGCTTGTACACATGATTCGGATTATCTTGATCCACAAACCCATCCGGTTGGCTGACATAAACTTCTTCACGCAGAATGCCATTCAAGAATGTTGTCTTAACATCCATTTGGTAGACGATCATATTTATGTGAGCAGCATATGCGAGGAAAATTCAAATAGCATCAAGTCTAGCCACAGGAGCAAAAGATTCCTCAACATCAATTCCCTCTTCTTGATGGTAACCACGAGCAACCAAGCGAGCCTTGTTTTTTAGAATTCCTCCTATTTCATCAAGTTTTACCTTATAAATCCATTTTAAAGTAATGACCATCACTTTATCTGGACGAGGAACGAGTTCTTAGACTTTAAGACGTTCAAATTCATTTAGCTCCTCTTGCATTGCTTCAATCCAACATGATTGAATTAATGCGTCTTTATAAGTCTTAGGTTCAACTGATGAGAGAAAAGCATCATAGTAACAAAATAAAGTTTGTTCATGGAGTTGGAGTCTTGTGGAAACAGGTCTTTTGAGTTCACCGATGATGTTGTCTAAAGGATGATCTTTGGTCTATTTGTTAACGTGTTCTGAGTTAGGAGCAGCAGTGTGTACAACAGTAGGAATAACATCCAAAGAAGAAGATGCTTCAGAATCGTTTTCTAGAATTAGAATATCAAAGAACGGATCGTTATTCATGTGTGCAACATCTAAGTCATGATTGTCTTCGTCAACATCGTTAGGAATAATAGGATATTGAGTTTCTGGTGTTGTTTATGAGTTACTAGGTGATGGTGCATCTTGGTCAACAGTTGTTGAGGAAGGTGAACCAGTTGATGCAGCAGGTTCTGGAGCTACTACTTCATCAATTAGAGCAATGACTTCAGGGGCTGGGCGATCATCACTTGATGAAGGGTTGAGTAATTCATCAAACTGTGGTTGAAACAAAGTATCCCAATCAGTTCTTGAAGGTGGTACAAACGGTGTTGAAGGAGGAGGGTTTGGCATGAGTCCTAAGCTGATTGTTGCAGGAGTTATTTCATGAAGTGCGGGTCCTGAACTGCTATGTTCAGAAGCTATTGCTGTCAGCTCATCAAAATCTACATGAATTGTTTCAATGATTCGTCCGGTACATCAGTTGTAAATTCGAAATGCTTTCTTTATGGGTGCATAGCCATTGAAAATACCAATATTAGCTTTCGGTTGTAACTTTCCCAAATACTCGCTATCGTTCATCGGATAACAAAGTGCACCAAATACATGGAGGAATGATAAGTCAAGAAGTTTATCATGTAAAAGCTCATATGGTGTTTTTCCATGACGAAGACGTATGATGGAACGATTTTGGGTATAACATGCGGTAGCAACTGCTTCTTCCCATAAGAATAATGGAGCTTTTGCATAAATCAACATTGTGCGGGCAGCTTCAATTAGCATACGATTATGTCTTGCAACGATACCATTTTTCTAGGAAGAGAGAGCAACAAATGTTTCATGAGAGATGCCAACCTTCTCATAATATTCACGCAAAGTTTGATTAACAAATTCAGTTTCATTATCTGTTCTGATTCGTCGGACAGGTACTTTAAGCCGCACTTGGATCATCTTGAGAAACTTGATTATGAAATCCGAAGCTTCATCTTTTGACCTTAAGCACTTTACCCATGTAAATCGAGAGTAATCAACGACAATGACGAGGGTGTACTTTTTTCCATTAACACTTGCGACATGCATTGGTCCACAAGGATTCATGTGCAAAAGATAGAGTTTTTCTTGGTTGGTGTCTTCAGATTTAGGTTTGTAGGGTTTCTTCTTGCTTTTACCCATTACACACGCAGAACACAGATGGTCCTTTCTAAATTTTAGCATAAGGAGACCTCGAACAAGACCGTGTCTAGCTAAATGGTTGATTGCACCAAAGTTTAGATGAGAAAAACGTCGATGCCATAGCCAGGACTTAGTCTTTGAGGCCTTTGAAAAGAGACATATGGGAGAGGACGCCATCATATCTCTAAGAGACAGAGTATACAGATTGTTGCATCGAGATCTAGTCAATAGATCAACACCTTCTAGATTACGAATGAAGCATGTGTGTTGACGAAAAGCAACTTCAAGGTTTGAATCAAAAAATTACACCACGGAGAATAAGTTATGTCCAAGTCCTTCTACGTAGTAAATCCTTGAGATTATAACATTCCCAATCTGATAATCACCATATCCCAATATCTTTGCCACGTGATCATTTTTGAATTTTACGATACCCAAAAATTTGTTGACGAAATTAGTAAGCTGAGAGCGATCTCTGGTCATATGCCTGGAGCAGCCGGAGTCCAAATACCAGAGAACAATTTAGACGCCCTGCATTCATCAAGCGAGGAAGATGGAACATCAGAAACTATGGATCCTCAAGACTTATCGGGTTCTTTTTTGTTAGTAGATATAGATTTAACAATCTTAGGTTTGCTAACAGGAATATTAGTTATAGATTCCCTAGGTTTCCTTGAGTAAACCAATGTTACTACAGGCTTAGGTGTATCACTTTCTAGAGCAGTTGGTATCCTAAGGGGCACTTCAGCAGTTGTGGTTATCCTAGTTAAGGGGTACATATTTCCTATTATAGTGAAGGTCTGACTAGTAGGTCTTCAAGTGTATCCAATATTTGTGAACACTTTTCCTGTTGGTTTCCAAACTTTTCTCTTTAAACTTTTCTTAACAGATTTAGCATGAGCATGTACATCAATTATAAAATCAAGAACACACAAATCATGATTATCAGAAAGCATGCAATGATTACACTTAACGCATAGAAGTTAATTGGCATTAAGCTTGGAATGTTGCACATTTACATTTCCTTTATGTTCAACAAAACAATTCTTATTTTTCAAACTAGATTTAACTATCCTAGGGTGGGCTTCTACTTTACTCTTCTGAGTACTACTTAGTGTTTGCTGAATCTTTTCTTTCTTTGTATTGCCTGAAGGCTATGATCCGCTAGCACTAGTAGATGGTTTTACTCCTGTAAAAGACAACATAGGTTTGTTAGAAACTAGGTTTGATGAAGAAGCTATTTTTGTGTTTGTGTTTCCTGAGGATATGCCGGGCTCAGTGAATCTAACTCTTTTGTCCTTGTTCTTTGGGGTCACAGCCACTAATTTATCTCTTGAATTATTAATGCTAGGGCAGGTTTGTCCGATTAGTATAAGCACTCCTAAATTTGTTTTGTATACTTACAAATAGAATCTAAGGAATTATTTAGATGATTTTGTGATTTTCCTTGTTGCACTATTTCCTTAAGAATCGCATCTTCTTTCTGAGTGTGCTTAAGGTATTTAGAGTGAGCTACCCTATTGTTCAACAATCTAGGGTTTATAGGTTCCACATCAATCTTAAGCATTTCTGGAGCAACAGGGTGGTAACAACATTATTAGCTAAACCCTTTCCTTTAAGTTTTCTTAATTCATTCTTGAGAGTTGTTATGACCAAATCCTTTTCCTGAAGACTTACATTTAAATCAGAGATTTCTACAGACTTTTGAATAACTTGACTGACTAAAGCATCACATTATTCTTTTGATCAAATACATGTTGGTTTGATCGATTCATAAAGTTGCTTATAGGTCTGTTTCAAATGTTCATTCTCAGCAATAAGTTTTGACACCCTATGATCTAATTTGTTAGATATTAAAAAAAGACTCGGTCACCCCGTGTATTATACCATTCATTATAGCTCGTAGTTTAACGTGTAATATATAATATTCAGTAAGGAATCTAGAAACCATCCATTAGAAAATGTTATAGGAAACCTTAACCAAAGAACTCTTAGGTCACAAGCCCAAAACCAAAGTAACTTCTTTTGTTTTATATCAACTATAAAACCTAAGAATGTGAATGAAGCCTTAACAGATGAAAGTTGGATAATCGCTATGCAAGAATAATAAAATTAATTCATTGCTAACAATGTTTGGGAGTTAGTTCCACAACCTAGGAATATGACAATCATAGGAACTAAGTAGGTTTTTAGAAATAAGTTAGATGAGAACAGTATTGTTTCTCGAAATAAGGCTAGGTTAGTTGCTCAAGGCTATAATCAACAAAAAGGTGTCGATTATAATGAAACTTATGCCCTAGTTGCTAGACTTGAGTCTATTAGAATACTATTAACTTATGCTTGTGTTTTAGATTTTAAGCTATTCCAAATGGATGTAAAAAGTGCATTCCTAAACGGTTATATCAATGAGGAGGTATACGTGGCACAACCTCCAGGATTCATTGACTTTGAAAAGCCGGATCATGTTTATAAACTTAAGAAAGCTTTATACGGTCTTAAACAAGTACCCAAAGCTTGGTATGATAAATTAAAAGCTTTTCTTATTAAACATGAATACAAAATGGGAATGGTAGATAACACACTTTTTACCAAGAAGAAAAGTTCAAAGCTCATCATCATTCAAATATATGCCGACGACATTATATTCGGCTCAACTTGTCAAGATAGGTGTGTTGAATTTGCCAAAATCATGCATGACGAGTTCGAGATGAGCATGATGGGTAAACTCAACTTCTTCCTTGGATTACAATTAAAACAAATGGAAAATGGAATTTTCTTTAATCAATCTAAATATATTAAAGAAATGCTTAAGAAATTTGGCTTAGAAGATTCTAAACCAATGAAAACCCGCATGTCCTCTGATACTAAACTCACGAAAGACAAAGAGTGTGAGTCAGTAGATAGCACCAAGTATCGAGGTATGATAGGTAGTTTATTATACCTAATGACAAGTAGGCCTGATATCATGTTTAATGTCTGCCTTTGTGCCTGCTTCTAAGAGGATCCCAAAACCTCTCACCTTGAAGCGGTTAAGCGTATCTTCTGATACATTAAAGGCACTACGCACTTAGGATTATGGTATCCTAAGGGGACCGACATAGAAACCGTAGTATATGCCGACTCTAATCATGCGGAAGATTATGTGGACCGAAAGAGCACTAGCGGTATTTGTACGTTTATGGGATGTTGTTTGACATCTTGGTTCTCGAAGAAACAAACCGATCGTGCTATATCCACTACCTAAGCCGAATACGTAAGCGCCGAAAAGGCATGTCAACAAGCACTGTGGATGAAACAAGATCTTATCGAATACGACATATGACTCGACGACGTCCTGATCATGTGCGACAACAAAGGCGCGATTGACCTTAGCAAAAACCTGGTGCAACACTCTCGTACTAAACACATCAAAATACGTCATCACTTTCTTTGTGACAATGTCCAAAAGGGACATATCTCGATTGAAAAAGTGTCATCCGAAGATAATATCGCCGACATCCTTACGAAACCCCTTAAACGTGAATCATTTAATTATCTTCGTCTTGGTTTAGGAATGATGGAACACATTTCATAAATTATGTTAGTCTGCTTCTCCTTCTTTTAGTCTCAATTCTAGTCCGCGTTCCATTCTGCGTCGTGACAATTTAACAACTGCATCCGAAGCTTGTTAAATATTTTTTAATTTGTGAAATGAAAATTAATTAGTCACTCTTCCTTGTAAATTCGTGTCAAAATTTAAAAGTTTAAAATCCTGTAATACAGGCGCCCCCCATATCTCAGGCGGCCCCAAACCCTTTTCGGGCAGCCCCCTGATCGATATAGGACTGCCACCAGCAGACGTCTAATTTTTAACACTTAACAAAAAATTTCAAAACACAAAGCCAAACACCCCCTTCCCTGCTGGTGTGACGAACATGAAACCAAAACCACCAAAACTCAAAATCAACCACCTAAACACTAATTGAAGATCAAATCAACACTGATAATTATTCCTAACATCATAAAAATCATTAATTGTAAGTCATTTCAATTTTCTTTCAATTTGAGTCTAGGGTTCATGATGAACACAAAAATTGAAATTGGGGATTTTCCTTTTTTCTTTCAATTTTGTATAATTAGGATTACTAGGATATAATGTATAACTAATATGCTTCCCTTAGACATAGGATTTACATACACTAGTGAGTTTGTCGAAAAATTGATTTCGAACCAAAACCTCAATTTTATTTTCAAATCACTCACGTTAGGAACATAATAAAATTGTTGTTATGCATTGTTAATACAACTTAAAAACGTTTTTAAACACATGCATAATGATCTCATGAACAAAATCCGAGATACATATTTCATATGTAATTTTTAACATGTTTGAATGAGCAAAATCAAATTAAGGAGCGTTTGGGTTAACTCTTAGCATTTTATTTCTAGGTCGAGTTAATCGTTACTCTACATTTGTCACATTTAGGTACACACTAGAAATAATATTCATACAATACTACAAGTAAATGATAATAAAATGTAACTTCAATACTTTCTTTCTAGGTAATCATGCCTCGCAAATCATCTGAAGACCATAAAAATACAAGACACTACATTCTAATAATTTCACATGAATACCGTTCACCTTTAAAAGAAAGACTAAGAAACCTTGAAAGTCGCTACATCCATGAGGGTCGGGTGGTTTTTGAGGACTTTGCGGATCTACGCTATGTTCGGTCCTTGTTTAGTTTTCTTGAGTTTGAGTGTCTTTTTGAAATCAAGGACCAAATTTGTCCTTGCTTCATACTTGAATTCTATAGTCAATATCAAATAAACTATTCTGATGAAGGTCAAATGTTAATCTAATTTGTAATTTAAAATTAATTATTTTCTTACACTCTTGAATAATTTTCTCAAATTATTAACATACCTTGTGAGGGTGCTTGTCTCTTTACTGGCAAGTGGTCACTTGATGACTTGGCATATGGTGTTCCTAGGGATGGTCCATACCAAACCAACCCTCTTTCTCCTAATGACATCATTTCCTATATTCGAAATGATCAAGAAGGTCAGGTCACTCACACCCGTCATAAGCAAGAAATTAATGTTCAAGATCATTAAATTCTCACTCGTGAAATTGTGTCAACCATGAAGCCTTTGGAAGAAATTATCCGGGAAAATGTTTTCTGTCTGGGGGGTAATCGGGACCATGTTCTCGTGTGTCCTTGTTACATGCTCTATTGTATTGCAAGATCTGAAAAGTTTAACCTCGCTTATTTTATGGCAAAACAAATTGAGTGGGTCACTAAACAAGCTAGGTTAATTTTACCCTATGGTAAATTATTAACCCGTTTGTTTAAATTCGTCATGATTGAAAGTCCTAAGTTGGTCAATGAGTCTTATGTCTTGTACGATCGTGTCATGAATCCTCTTACCGCTCAATAAGAGTAAAAGACTAGAAAGGATTATGGCACGATAAGAGGTCGTCATTCTACTTCTTCATCTTCCGCCTTCGTTCAACCATCTTCCTCTCATCTCAACGATGATGGCGATGATAACGATAACGAAGGTACCTAGCATGCAAGTACTCCTTCTCCCACTCGTTTTGTTAATTCTTTGACAAACGACATTCCTCATGTCTTTCACAACCCACCTAACATCGAACCTTACATAGAACCATTTTACACCCGTCAAACTAAAATCATTAACCGTCAAGTTCAATTACAAGATGAGCAACGGGGTAGACTATTGTCACTCGGGAAAGGCATCCGCAACTTGTTAAGGAAGATGAAGAAGTAAGAAATTTGGAGAATTTCTTTAAGAACATTTTATTATTTATGCTACTTATTTATATTTGTTAGCATTATGCTTTTACTATTTATCCATTAGTACTTAGACTTAACATGAGTGGTAAAACTATTAGTGTTAAATTTGGGCAATATAACTTGCCTTGGATGATCGTTCAATTTTATCATCCTAAACTTTATGCTATATATGCTTTTGTGTTGTCATACATGCTTAGCTAGGCCTTAGCATTAGATAATATTTAGCTTTGATGATTCATGACGAAACAGGATTGACTGCAAAAGGGTGACTTTAGGAAACTTTTTTTGGACTTATTTTACAAAAATTTGAAAAACTAGAAAAATTCTACTCCTCTAGAAAACGGCCCCCATAAATAAAGGGCGGCCCCCAAATATATCTGGGACCACCATATAATTATGGGACTGCCACCAGAGTCATGGAAATTTTACTGTGACTACCTGATTTTCTATGCAGTTGACTATCCTCTCCACTAGACATAACTATACTTTCTGCATTTTGCTAAACCACTTTTGGAATCTATTTTCTTAATCCTCATGCTTTGCCTCTTCAATCCTATGCTTCCTAATTAAATAAGCAATCCTTACCACTCTTCTTATCATCTTTATCTTCTTCAAACCCTCTTACTATGGATTCTACTCAAGCTTCCTCCTCTAACCCTTTCAAGAAAATCAAACTAATCATAATCCTACCTAGACAACTATTTGTTAAAATTTCTAGTGATTAAGATGTCACCACCACACCTTCTTCCATAACAACATCCTCTTCTCCTTCTCTACCAAATGCACCATCAAAAACTCCATCCACCAAAGATACATCATCTACCTTTGGCACTACCTCTTCCTCATTTGAATCAAAACCATAATCTTCACCTCCTACTTCTAATGACACACCCTCTCCTTAACCATCCAATCCTTTTCTTGATTTAAACACTTTACTTGACAACATCTCAGATGTTCCTCCTAGACCTTCAAACCCTCAACCACTTCAAAGTTATCCTTCTTTGGATATCACTCTCTCATTGTCACCATTTGAAAACCTTGAAACTCCATCACCACCATCTCCACCACAACCTCAACCACCTATCACAGGCTATTCTCTTTACTACAACTATCATGACTACTATGGGTCAATATGCATATGTTGTCCTCACAACCAAAATCTTTTCTTAACCTTAAGAGATGAGATGAACATCATGTTTGCTTATCTTGAGTATCTTCTCACTACCGCAATCACTTCATACTTTTCACCTCTACTTTGAAATGTTTTCCATAATCTCGTAATGTGTCACCCTAACCTTTTGCTCAAAAGTCATCTCTTATGAATCATGAATCATCTAGGATTTATGTAGTATTTATACTCTTTGTATAACTTAACTTTATGCATAAGTTCATGTCTTCTTGTATGAGTTAATTAGTTATGTTTACTATTGTATGATTTTCTTGATTATTGAATGAAACTCTTTTATGGGTGACTTGAATTTATAGTTATGCTTAAAGGTATTTGTCTTGCACTTGTACCTCTAACTTTGTTTTGTAGCAAACAATTTTTGTAAGATCGATCCCTTGGTGCCCCAAACGAGGGGGAGCCTACATCAAGGGGGAGTCTTGATATCGCCGACGTCTTTATTTCTACAACAATTCGATGATCATCCTTTTTGAATTCGACAAAAAGGGGGAGAAATGGAATGAAACTCATTAATAATCTTAAAACATATAATTTTATACAAAATGAGTTTATATTTTATCATCATCAAAAAGGGGAAGATTGTTAATACAAATAATGTCTAAAAACATTATTTATATTTTTTGACTTCTCAACGCTTTGATAATAACAAAATGTAAAAACGTTTGCGATAAAAATAAACGTTTACAAATTATTAATCGTAAAATTCCATTTCTAAGATTAATCACTTAAGGTATGTACAAACAAATCATTAAGCATGATTAGTGATCAAGAAAATATTTTTTTCTTAACCATTACATTTTCACAAAAGTATTTCTACAAAATAAATATACAAAAATACTTTTTAATAAAAGAAAATATTTTATTTAAATAATAAAATTTGAATATGGTTTTCCCCTCAAAATGGAAGTTTATAGACTAGATACAACCTTCCTCACAAAAACATAAAAACATGAGCGTACTATAGTGGCGGCCCCCTTATAGGCCTGACGGCCCCCAGATATATCTGGGACTGTCAGGACCGTCACCAGCTAGCCGTTGGGATTCCTGTCTATAAATATTGCACTATTTCTGACAGAAAAACACACCTCTTTGCACGAATTTTTCCAGTCTTCTTTCTCTCTCTAAAAACCTTCTTTTTTTCACTAAATCTCTTGATCACTAACATTATTTGATCTTGTTTCAAGTGATCCAATCTCTTCTTCTCATCTCTCCTCTCCTCTCTATCAAGTGCAAGAGAAAACATTCGTATTCGCCAAGAAATGAGTTGTTATAGTCTAGTGACTTCTCCTTCTTTCTTCTAAATACCAAATCTCTATCTTGATTAACTTGTGTAGTTGTGTAAATCGGATAGTGTATGAATCCGATAATGTAGATCTCGTGATTGTGTATTACTTGTGAAGTGATAGATTGGTTCTAGCTAAGATTAGAACTCGACATTTAGCTTAGTGTTAGAAAATAAGATAAGCGACGTGTAAGCGGTTTTCTCCTCCTAAAGGGAGCTTGTTGACATAGTGAAATCTTGAGTAGGATACTCAAGGAGTGGAGTAGGGCGAAGAGGAACTTTATAGCCGAACCACTATAAGTGGTGTCTTGGTTTGATTGTTCCTTCTCTCATCTCTTTATATTGCTGTGATTGTTATTTATTGTTTGATTAGTTGTAGCTAGTAGATACGTACATTGTTGGTTCATATTGTTGGTTGGTTGAACATATACTCGGATCTAATAAATTTTAGAAGTAAAATTTTAAAACGCCAATTAACCTGTAAACTATTTAACCCCCCTTCTAGGTTCCACAACTATGGTTACCATATTCTTTTTTTTCTTTTTCTTTGTTTGAATCTATTAAATCTATGGCAACAATTATAGGAACAAACATACGATGAACATATTAATTACTTCAAACCTCGTTTACTAATCAACAGTTTATGACAAGATTCAGTGATGAGACCAAGTGAACAATCAAACGGGATCCCTTCGGATCTCCAACTAACTAATAGTTAGTTGACAACCGGAGGATGACAATATATAGCGACTTAAACCTGGCTTTGATACCATATAGAAATCAAAGAGGGAATGCTGAAAATATATTAATTTGATTCAATGAACAATAAAGATTACAAGATAATAAATAGAAGAAAAACTAAGCTAACTCTAGAAACTAAACAGGCCTAAACAAGTGGGCTAGGCCTATAAGCCTTATTAGCTAACATCAACATCATAACATCACTCTTAAGTCTATTTTCACTCGAAAATAGTTGGAAAAGGAGAATCGGTTAATTTTTGGAAAGATGATAGGCTTGGTTATTTCAATGTTGCTAGTATGTTTCCTTGTTTATATACTCTTGAGATTAAAAATTACTATCCTTTAAGTGAGAGACTCCTTCGAGTGGTTGTTTCTCAAGCTTGGCATTGAGATTGGAGGCGAGATTTAAGAAGTGGGCGAGAGGCAACTGAGTTTGATCAACAAATTAAGATGGTTCATGACGTGAAGCTTTCTAATATTCTAGATTCATGGAGGTGGTCTCTTGAAAAGTCAGGTAAATTTACAGTTAAATCTTTTTGTTCTCGAATCAAGAAGTAAATCTTTCAGTCTTCTAACCACTTCACTAGTTGGTCAAAGTTGGTTCCAAAGAAGGTCAATATCATGGTGTGGAGAGCTGGTCGAGACAGGTTAACAACTAAAGTTAATCTCGACTCAAGAAACATCGATCTACATACTATCTTATGTCGTATGTTCGACTCTAATACAGAATCTATAGAGCATTTAATGATGTCTTGTTCTTGGTCTAACGCAATATGGAATAAGATTTTTCAGTGGTGGGGTTTCTGTTTTCCACAACATACATTTGCCGGTTATTAGTTTTTTTGCAAGAAGGTACACACAGAGTTGTAAATGATTGGTAACCAGAAAGTAATCATTCAAGAAGTGAGTAGGAAAACAAAGATGGCACTGTATACACACACAAGATCATATGATGTATAGATTCAAGCGATTCTCGAATACTTTGCTTTAGCATTTACAATCACCAAAAATAGATAATTAGGGTATATAAAACATACACAGACTCAAGATATATCATATCATAACAAAGATTTATACAAAAAGACAAAAAAAGTTGTTTTATATTTGACTCAAATATACAGCCGACATAAAAGTGCAGCTCTCGGGCTCGGTTATTAGATCCTAACACAATGTTAAATCTAATAAATACTCGAGATACACATTAGTATGTGCTAGAACTAGATTGCTTGTGCTTCAATGAGTTTTTGTTTCAAAGACCTGTCAACATGAAGTGAAATGACATCTTTAGAAGGTTTTATTCACTCTTGTATAGGTTACATAAGTTAAAGAGAGAATATAATTGTATAAGAAATTTGTAAAAGATAAGTTCCTTTTGGGGCATTTCTATTTGGATAAGAGTGTGATTGGGATGATTCGCTTGAGAATGATGATTTGCGTTATAAAAAATTTAATGCATATGGTATGTATATTTTCAAGCTCGATTATAGAAGCCCAGCCACCTAGGTAGAGCACATATTCATTGCAGAATGTACTACTTTTCAGTTTGCTGATGTGTAAACATGGAATTCCTTTCTGAAAAGCTATAGAATTAAAAGAAATATTGGATCATAGGGCGATGCTACGCCATCATGAAGAATATAATCTGGCATTGAAACTTGAAGAACTAGCATTGACAAATTTTGGTCATCAAATAGGGGACCTCAAGATACTAAAGCTTGGTTCCACTGTTGTGGAAGCCGGTTAATGTTAGAAAAGAATGTTAACTTATTCGATACCACAATGTCGACCCATTTATTAATGATTGCATGACTTTTACCGAGCATATAACAATACTAATTTAACAATACTTGAGCATATGCATATGGAAAGTGTTTTTTTAACTACAAATATCTTTAAAAGAGAAAGAAGCTAGCAAGGAGCTAGATAAAGGCCTATCTAATTAAGACTATACAAGCATTTAGAGGATTATCAATCTAAACATCCCACATTACAGACAAGTTTTTGCCTCTATCGCTAATCCAGTTGTAAGATAATTGTTGAATCTCCTTGAAGACCTCGACGCTAGATTAGGATTTATTCGTGAACACCTTGCGATTTCGGTTTCTCCACATTACCCATGCCGATGAGAACAAGACAGCTTTGAACCATTGGTAAAAATGAAGACCCAATCACCATAACCAATAAGCTATCATCTTAAAGAACCCAACAAGCTATCATCTTAAAGTTTGGAAACTATAATGCAGAAGTATTGAAGAGGCTAAATAAAAAAAATTAGTGAGTGTTGTGTTGAAAAATAGTTCGATATAAATAGGATGAATTTTTTTAGATGATGTTACATATATGTTCATACAAATGACTTAAACCTATGAATGTTAGGTGTTAGATACGAAAAATGACGCGGCCGAGCGTTACGGCGGAGCCAAAAACTGCTCGCCACTTTGTTTGCTGTAAACATTAGCATCGATTGTTTGATGTCTAATTAACTTTTTATATGTGACTATACACGTTTACGTCTAAACAACAAATGCGGTAGCGCATTTTAAAGTAGCTGAAACAACAAAACTCTGAATGTTGTGTTAATACGAAACGCATAATGACAAAAAAATATTACATTTCAATATATTTTAAATAAGCGAAAACATGTATCATTTTCAAACAGAACTGCAATATAAATATGCATGTACTATTGGACAAAATTTAAAAGACCAAGAAACCAAAAACTCTTAAAAAGCATCAAGAGTTTTCGATATAATCTTAAAACTGTATAGAGCGAAGCATAAGATTTTATTGATAACTGCAACGCTTCCAAAGTGTTTCTGATTCTTAACTTCCTAAGACCCATGCAATCACCTTTGTTATGTTTTGAAATGATACATTTGGAATTTGTGAATTTTCCAAGAAACTTCTTTTTTTTTGTATAGTCATCTATATTTTAATTCCAAGTTCGCTCCTTAGATAATCCTTTCAGAAAAAATGGTTGCACTTTTGAAAGTCCTCGACGAATATTGTACCTTGCTCAGCAAAAAAGGGTGTTTCTGCAATAAACAAATAAGCTAATTTTCATTATAATTATAAGTAAATAGAAAAACTAATTTTACATCATCATATCATAAAGTATACGTGTTTGAGGTAACATCTTCTAGGAAAAGGTGGAACTATCTTTACGGTCAACTCACTATCATATGTCTCATGTACTCAATCAGGTAGTTTTTGTTCATGCACTCCATCACGCACTTTTCATCATGAACGTTTTTTGTTAATTATGAAAATAATTGTAAACATTATACGTTTACAAAAAGAAACCAAAACAGCCAAATCACACATGTAAATCTACGTAACATACAAATCCTGTTCTCGTGGATCCATTCGCATTATCATTTATGCATCTTAATGGCTAGTAGACAAATAACGCGACAAAGATGTGAACAGTTGCAAGCCGAACCATCTGGGCAAATTAAGTGGAACGATCCCTTTTATAAACTAAAAATGCTGCAATTCTAAACACTAATTTCAAGGGAAAAATCATAATTAGACTAAACAATAAAAAGGTAAGAATTACATATACTTTTGTTACAACAAATTTACATGCCTGGTTAGCACTGCAATCAAACATTCAGTACACTCTATTGGCTATCGCATTGGCTACAAAGGAGGCTCAGACATATATGAATGTATCATAAAAAAAGGAAATATCCGTTGTGGCTGCATTAGTATATATGCCCTGCCAAGATACGGTTATTCACAAATTTTAAATGACTCTATTCAAACAACGAATATACTACAAATTTATCGTCATTGCTTGTCTAATTAGGAATGTCTAACCAGTTAAGCCATATCAGTGTATGCAAAAACTCGCATGAATATGAGAATATTGTATAGGAATTGGCGCATAAATGATAAAATGGTACATGCTTATATTACTTTCTACTAACCGCACAACTACTACCTAGGAAAAGCCATGTTTATTTTTATAGTGACTATCGGCTTATATCTTTAGGTATCAGCCATGTTTATGAAGATCTAATGTTTGGTTTGTTTATCTTGATTGCTTAATTTATCGTTGAATTATTGATTATGTTTATCACATGATACTTGTTTACGTGCTTAAGTATGTGATTGCAGTTTTTCATACATATAAAATATACTATAAAATAATATTCCACAAGAGCAATTAAGAAAATTCCCTAAGGAAAATTCACTCTCAAAAATATATAATATAATATATAATACGTATATTAAACCGGGCAAATATGATCACCCGGGTCGTTTCCCCAACGACTAGTGAAATTGAATCCTCGTTTAAGTCCGGATTATGATTTGAATAAGCAAATAGATGATTTGATGATCTATTACTACTAAATAAAAAAACAACAATTAAAATTGACAATTAAAATCAATTAAACAATTAAACTAATACGGGTAACAATTTAAAACGCGACAAATAAACAAGTAAACTAATTTTAACCCCTAAAAATGTAAACTAAAATTCTAAACCTAAGATAGGACAAAAGAAAATTTTAGGAAAAAGAAAAACATTTTTTTGATTATTTTTGAATTTAATATGAATTAAAAACTAATTTAATCTAATTAAATCCTAAAAAATAGCAAATTAAGTTCTAAAAATTTGGAAAAATGATTTTTAAGCTTAGAAAAGTCTAAAATATTATAAAAGCAAAGAAAACTATTTTTAACTATTTTTATTATTAAAATTCTATTTTTAAAATTTAAAATAAAAGCTAAAAAATGAAATTTAAGATCTAAAAAGTGTGAAAATGATTTTACTGGATGTAAACCTTAAGCTATTTTTTATAAAACTAAAAACTATTTTTTTGTATTTTTCTGAATCTTTTTTATATTTTTAAATGATTTTATAAGATTTTACCTTTCAAAAAATGATTAAAAATAAAATAAAAGTTAGAAAAATCTGAAAAATTCAGGAAAAAACTTAAACTCTAACAGGAATGCAAGAAAAATGAGAAAGACCAAAAAGCTAAACAAATAAGCCCTCAAATGAGCTTATTATGCTACGGCTTATTATAGAAAAGGGGAAATTAAAACGTGTACTAGTATTAAATGTGGGGAAGAAATACTGGATGAGCTATTGAAGCAAATGGTTAACACGTTGGGCTTATAACTGAGAGGTCGTGGGTTCGAGTGTGGGCAACCCCTTTTTGCTATTTTTTTTTTCATCAATACGGCGTATTCAGTTAACTGAATACGGCGTATTAAGCTTTGGACGTTTTCTTTCTAGCATTTTATCTACCAAGTTAAAATGGATGACCTCAAACATTACTATGGAAGAGTATATCAGGCTTGAGGAAGAAAAGGCTCAAAAACGTGGTAAGGTGTTTAACTGGGAAACTGCTAAGTATGGTAAGATCTGGTAGATGAAGACGTTCACGACCTCAGATCTGTTGAAACCGAATTCCCAGCTATAGTCCCGATACCTAATTCTGTTCCCCGTATTTTAGTATAAATTTAATTTAAGGAGTTCCCTATAACTAATTTTGTTTCCCGTAGTTTTTAAGATCCCCATTTCCTATACTTGTTTCCCGTAGATTAAATTAGGTCTTACTTAATTAATTTTAGTTATATCAGTGTTTCCATCATATATTCTCCATCATTCAATTTCTCATCAAACCAGGATTACTTTCAATTGCAGCCTCGTTGGGACATACGACCCGGGAATATCTCTTCCGGAATCTTTTTATTATTGATTCTTATATATTTTATCCTTTTGTAGATTTTGACCTTTTTGCCTTGGTTAAGGGCATTTGGTTGAGATCTGCATTTGAGTTATTATATATATATACTATATCACGAACCAAGGAACAAAACATTTTAAACTTTAATGATCTATTTCCTTTTAACGTAATTTATCCCGATGATTCAAAATCGGATAAGGACAATGATGATGATAAAGTCGATATTGAACACTTTTCGGGGGATTTACCTGTCAAACCGTTACCTGATGTAATAAATACCGATGTTGGTGCCTATGCACATGGGTCAAATAAGCTTTTGGAAACAAGTCATGATACATCTAATAGATTTTTCAAAACTGAAATTTTTATCATGGAATTAAATCTTAATATCATGACTTGTAATTATATTATCAAAGGGATGCTAATAAATCTTTTCAAGAATTTGTATATGCCATTTGGCATCCCGTTCGTTATCTAGTCTTTATTTTTCTGCAAGTTAATCTTTATTGTCAATACAGTCTATACGGCGTATTCATTAAATGAATACAACGTATTAGACAACTGACCCAGACATAACAGGTTTCAATACGGCGTATCCTAGGGAATGGATATGGCGTATTGACCTCCTGTACAGTTCCCTTGTTATTATTTCAAATCTAATCAGCAAATACACAAAGATAGATTTGCACTTGTTTTTCCTATATTTTACACAGGACCTCGTGAAAGCAAAATCGATGAATGTTGGTGGAGAATTTACAAATCTAGAGATCTTGAAGTGTTGGAGTCTTGAAACCTCAAGACGGCTATTCAACACGAATTCTTGCTCAATAAACCTACATGGAGAATCTACCGAGCAAATATCAAAGGAATTTCTTATTTTAATTCTTTTTAATTCCCGTATTTAATGTTTTATCTATACAACGAGGACGTTGTATGTCAGACCTCGACAATGGCGGAAACTCAGGAATGCAACATAATGATCAATCATAACACAAGATACAAAATAAAGAAAACTACAATGCATAAACTTTAAGTGTTACGAAGACCATCAACCTCAAACAACCTCGAGTGATGTCACAAATCACTATCAAAATCCACAATCTCTTATAATTATCCAAAATCCCTCACAAGGGTCCAAATCCAAACTTAAACCAAAATCCTCCAAATACTAAAGCCAAATAAAATAAACAAGCAAGACTTCACATGAAAATCCACAAGGGATACTTCTAAGCCTGCTATCACACATTACCAAACTATTCCTCTTTCACTTCACCTGAAAATGATACTCGAAAACATCAACAATAATGTTGGTGAGCTCGTAGGTTTGACCTTAAACCCAAAAGTTGTGCCAATATTTCAAACAGTAGACAATAGTGCAATATGACAGTGAATATATGCAAACAATCCCTGACATAGCATCCCCGCTAGTCAATCACCATATGTCACTTACGTACCTAAAGAGCCTACCAGCTGGAGCACTAATATTAGGGTAGGACCACACATAAACTAGGGTAGGCGTACCCATCCGCTCCAATAATCACACAAATACTGGGTAGGAGTACCCATCCGATCCAAACAATCTTGCAACACATAATATTCACATAGCAGTCATAAGCACATATCTTGTCCCAAAAATAAAACCACATTTCTCACAGATCAATTCAAAAACATTTCAAAACACATTTGAGTATCATTTTTCCCCAACAGAAAAGACAGTAAAAATGGGGCTACGAGAACTCACCTCAAGCAAGTCTTTAGTAGCCAAATCTCAATCACACAAGCAAATGCAACAACGCCCACACACAACCTAGTCAAGTTAATGTCCCAATTTAATCATCAATTTCCAAAACAATCTTCACGTTTGATGCATAGAGTTTAGACGCGTTGTACAATTACTCATAACAATTTAGTGGTGTGATGGTTGACGACATATCCTAACAATCATATCAATCCCATTACTCAACAATACATACTTATACTATTTAGAGAAATAGATAAGTAATATACGTAAATATTTATAATTAATAATTATAAATATATCTCGGTAAGTCCATTCGGTAACCTTAATCACCATGAAAATAATCATATTAGAGTTGAAAATAAAACGTTTACTCATAGTAAACATATTCGAAATGTTTCGAGAAAAATTATATTTTTCGTCTTTTAGTGAATTTATTAAAATAATTAATATAATTAAATAATATTTTATTATTTAAAATTCAAAATCGTGTTTTTAGGTAAAATTTCTAAGTATAAACTTTTTACGAAATTTCGACATGACCCGTACGCTCATACAACATTTTCCAAGGTTTCAAACCTTATTTTCAACACTTTTCATAAATTCGACACTTATCGACAAAATTCCAAAATCTCAATCTTTAACGTTTACTAAAACGTTTTTCCCAAAATATCGTCCAATATCACTTCGTAAATACATTTTCACTTTCAAAAGTCCGTCAAAACTCTTATAACGACTAAATATCGCTTATTGGGCTTTAAGGCCCAATAAGGGTCCATTAAGATATTTATAAGTCCAAAATACGATCCAAGTCCAAAACCAAGGTCCATTTACATACATAAGCTTATACTAATAAGTATAAAATAATCCGGACCACAATAAGACCTCCCATTAAGCCACGACTTAAATAGACTTATTGGGTCGTGAGTCTATAAGCTCTAAAATACATATATTAAGCTTGAAAATAAGCTAAGAAGCTACGTATCGCATTTGGTTACTACCATAAGCCTCAAAAATAGTCCATAAACATACGCCATAACAAAAAAATAGTCAAAATCACTTTTCTAGTAATTCTAGAAAGGTGACGTGGCATTTAAGCCCAAAATAAGCCAAGAAATAACTTAAAAATAAGCCCGAATAAGCTATACAAGCTACTATAAAAAATAAGTTATCTAGCAACATATATTATTCAACCATCACGACCACAACATCAAAAATACAAAAATCACCTTTTCCCTTTTATATTCGACAAACCAAACGCAACCTTTTTATTCGTTTCATTTCCAAAAATCGATTTTCACAACGATCAACTTGTACAACCAAAATCTATGCATCAATACAAACCCAAAAGGACAAACGAAATTTAAATTTGAAAACTTACAAGAAAATCTTTAAAAATGTAGATTTCGACACGAACTGGACAACCCAAACGTTGTTTAAATGAATACCCAAATACTTGTATCAACCCGGAATATCACGTCCTCGATCAAAGTTGGAATATGTATGGTGGTTGTGGTGGTTTAGGTGGCGGACAAAATAAGCACACACACACTTGTGTGTGTTTTATTTTTTGTAAATGAAAAAGTATTATGATGAAATGTTTCTAGTGGAAAGCATCTTATGTACAATTCTTAGACATGTTAGCTAGAATTAAGTAATGTTGTCTCCAATTGACTTCATTGACCGGCCATGGGATCCAAGGGGTCTCAGATCTTTCTTTTCGTGTCGGAATCACTTAAATACTCGTGAAACTCAACTGTAAAATTTACCTCAAAGTTAATTAGCATTTTTATTCACCTTAAAAATACTTTTCCATTAACCTAGAGTATTTACATGACATATTTACACTTTAAACCCTTCAAAACTCATTTGGACATTAACGGGCGTGTCAGACTCGTTTTTTGGCATTTTTCAAAATTCACGGGGTAAACCACCCGGAATACAAATAACTCAATAATACCTTCCAAAAGGGATTATTAATCACAAAAACCACAAATCACCATAATTCTCAACAAAATCACCACCGTTAACACGGTACAAAATCTGAATAAACTGACAAAAGTCAAATAGTCAAAGGACTATAAATGGAATATTCAGAACACAAAAAAGGGCAAAGGTTACATTGTATAATTCAAGTGGGGGGATGGAATTAGAATGTTTACTTGTCCTATTTTTCACATTAAAATGCTTAATTTATGCTCAAATTTAAAAAAAATTCAAGCATACTTTTGTGAAATTACATGATACATAACCCGCACACAATAACCCTTATTAGATATTGTGAGGATTTAGCCTTATCCGTTTCCAAATGTTTACCCAAATTCCATAAAATATGAGTGTGCCAGTGATGTAGTAGACTTTAGAACTTGGCTTGGTATATCACTCGAGACCGCAATGATGAGTACTATGGATATAGATGCAGTAACTTGTTTAAATTGGTAAATTTTAGGATTACACCCAAATCGCCTTTACATGTTGCTTATTAACTAACTACACCAGTTAGTTAACCCCCTTATAAACCCTTTTTTTACTCACACTTTAAGAGTAAGATACCCCTAGAACAACCCGTAGAGCCAATCCTTTAGGAAATACACCAATTGTTTATTTCGTTACACCTTTACACCTTAGCCTACCCTGTTAGATTAAGTTTATTTTACAGTTGCTAGTTGCTTAAAGTGTAAAGTTTGTATTAATTTCCTGAGTCTTATGTCAAAATTTTCTATCTTTGGTACGGTTGGGAGAATTTGCACATCGCAAATGGGAATGTATATTATAGTCAAAACTCGTGTATTTTTACTACCAACACAATTATTGGTACGTCCGAAGAATGAAGAATTACCGAAGGAATTGTCCAGAATTATTATGATCATGAAGATCATGAAGATCGCAACAAAAAAGAGAAAGAAAGTTTCAAGATAATCGTTTCACAACTACCAAGGAAATTACATGAAGGATCAATTATTCGTTGATACAAAATCGATGATGTAAAGTATTGTATAAAGTAGAAGATATCGCCACTTACCTTGTAAAGTATGTAGAGTATGGGATGATTGGAAAGTTGACCGTTACGGGAACGCCAACTTAGGTTGTTGTTTTTGATTTATTATCAAGATGTTGTAAATAGTTGTGTCTTTATCATGGTAATGGTCGGGAAAAAAAATGCCTAGCAACTTGTATTTTAGACTTAATCTATTTGTTTTGTAATTTTTATTTAACAACAATTTACTTCTCTTTCCTAATGACTAGCTGCTGGTTTTACGCGAATGAGAATTTATACGAGTGTGCATGTCTATTCCATCGTTACGACCATGTATGCATGTCTCAGCTGCCTCGTTGGTTTACTACTTTTGGTGAAAGTTAGAAGGTCTCTACCCTATATCATTCTTCATCCTAACCGTTGGTTAAATTCAAATGAGGATGTGATCGAACACACATGTCTATTCTGTCATTACGGCCATGTATGTGTGCTTCAGCTGCCTTGTTGGAGTGGTACTTCTGGTGAAAGATTGAAGAATGATCAACCCTAAGCCTTATCATATAAACCCATATTTACCTTTATAAACTTGTTACTCCTTAGCTTTAGCGGTGGAGATGTGTATTCTTGCCAAGCTTATGATAGAATACTCGTCATGACCAAGCAATTGAGCGAATTAGTTACATGTTACCACATAGATTAGTTGAGTGATTTGAGTGTTTTCATCTTCCTATTTCGTGAGGTGTTTGGTTGTGTACTTGTAATAGATCAAATAAATGCTTTAACAGAAAATATCCTTAGGGATACATTTTTATAAACTTCTAAAGGCTACTTGAGGACAAGTAGGATTCAAGTGAGGGGATATTTGATGACATCAAATAACATCTATTTTATAGCATCATTTATCCAATGTAATTAACCAATTTTGTATAATTATTGCAAAGAATTATTACTTAATCATTCATATTTGAGAATTGCATTAATTATGGAGTACTTGGTGAAGTTATGCTAAAAGGCACGCATTTTGGAGCATAAACGAAGAGTTCAAGAAAGTCTTTTACTGATCTGACAGAAATCCGCCGTATTATTCTAGACCTATACGACGTATCTAAGACTTTGACGAATCAAAAGACCATTGCCTGACTTTGAAGAATATGCCATATCCACATCAACGATACGCCATATATAATACTTTGGTCAATGAAGAAGAATCAACTAGTTTTACCTCAATACGCCGTATCCATCAAGAAGATACGGCGTATCTGTGCCTATACTTCACAAATTACCACAAAGGATTAGAGACCCAATACGCCGTATCCAGGAGACATCAATACCCCGTATTCATAATATAGTAATAAAATATTCTAGAAGATATCAAACGTGGTCCTTACTCTAAGAAATCCCTAATACGCCGTATCCTACATTGCTTGATACGACGTATCGACGAGTTTCCAGACTCTATACATAGACGATCCTAAACTCAATTTTAGGTATGCAAGTGAATCCCTAAACCACCAAGTCAACCAAGAGATGAATAAAGGAGCATTGAGGTCAGAAAAGAGCCTCAATAACATAGGAAAACTCTTGCAATCTTCGCGTAACTAAATACGCGTTCGATTAAGGTCGTTCATATATCAAACCATGTGTATTTTTACAATGACTATCGGCAGATACCTTTAGGTATCAGCCATGTTTATGAAGATCTAATGTTTGGTTTGTTTATCTTGATTGCTTAATTTATCATTGAAATATTGATTATGTTTATCACATGATACTTGTTTACGTGCTTAAATATATGACCTATCATTCAACTGGGTCTAATCCTACATATTTAATGCGCTGCAACTTCGGTGTTGTTTGGGCGTAGGCTAAGAGTCTGGGATAGCTCTCCATATTGCAATTTATATATCTAGAATCATAGGATCACAAATATTGACCTATCCTTGCCTTTAGTTTAGTGAGCTTAGTTGAGCCATAAGGTGAGCTTGGTATCAATGAGTACGTTTTTATTCCATTGGTAAAGACTCGGACAGTGGACTACTAGTATATAAAGAGTCGTTAAGCAGTAAGTGGGTAAAGTCTAGATGAGCTAGGGTTTAGTAAGAGCACCATTATTAATATCCTAAGATAGATTATAATCAACAAAGGCTTACTTTATGCGGATGCGTCTAATTATGACAGAATTAACGTGTCTAGGTCTTAGGAAGAAGTACCGCCTAAGTCTAGAAATGATATGCCGTTTGAGATAAGTCAATCATTGCACTAATAAACAAACTAGCATTTTATCAGATTATTCTTGGTTGATATGTTTTCATTACATTAGTTCTTGACCGTTTCTCTATTGTTTGTTTATCTTGTGTGTGTTTGTTGCTTTACTTTTCATCAAAACCCTAGGTTAGATACATAAAATCGTGCCAGTCTCTCAGGCTAAAACCACCATTTTTGCATTAGTTTTAGGTTTAACTTAGATAACTAAAATACTAATAGAATTAGGAATTAACGCTCTCGCTCTTAGTGTTCGACACCCTACTTACCATGAAACTCCATCTGACTGGGTACACTGCCCGTTAAAGTGTTGTTTTTAGGTATAGTAGGCATAAAATAAATAGTAAAACTTAATAACAAATAATACCTACGCACAACGACACATCAGGGTTATACTCTGAAGATGTAGATGGGTAGAATCAAAGAGATCAAAGGTTGTTGGGTTATGATGACTAAGACCAGGAAAAATAACTGTGTGTATACTTTGGAAGAAAAAGTGATGAATTTTGGTGTACAAAAACATGGAGGTTCAAAACAAGTTTGATTCAAGCAACTTGGTTCTAAACAAGTTGGGTTCAAACAACTTGGTCATAAATAAGTTGGGTTCAAAAAACTTGGTCCTAGTGGAGTAAATGGAGTACATATTGATAAACATGTTTGGTTTGAGGTGGAACTGCAGTGTTCTCAAGAGAATCGTAAAGCTGTGGTTTTTCTAATGATGATGTTGTAATGGCTCAAAGACATTCAGAGGACAAGTAACTTGAAGAAAAGATAAACACAGACCGCTTGGTAAAGGAGCAAGAAAAGGTACACATTGGCACAAAGGTGGGGGTAAACATTATGGTAACCGGAGTACGTGGTCAAGAGGGTGCATAGGGTAATGTTGTTGAAAAGAAGAAAGTGAAGCAGTGTATGAAAGCTAATCTATAGAAATTACTAAAGTAGAATGCTTGGTTAATAAGGCGGTCCCCGGATTGAGGTTCCAGCATGAGGAAAAGATGTTGAGTATTGTTTAAGCGTTACTCTTAACGTGGAAATTATGGTATATTAGGAGTAAATTTAAACATTGGTTAGGGGGTTGAGTGTACGTTTGTTAAGTTGAATACTCTAGCTCTTGTATAAAGTTGGTTTAGAAGTTTGAAGTTACAAGGACTGAAGTTGCCAACTTTTGTTTCTTGTTTTCTTTGTGTTTCTTTGTTTTTTATTTTAGGGACTGGAAGGGAAGAATCTGTAAGTAGATGGACTAAAGGAGCTTTAAGGTTTTGCTGGAGTCTATATAAGCTAGGTTTTCTCATAGTTTGTTTATGGTTATCAATTTTTCGTTAGTGTTATCAGTTTGATATCTCTTTGTTCTCAAAGTTCTCTAAGTTTTCATTGTTAATCTTTCACAATCCGTGTGAAAGATTTAGGGTTTGTAATCGTTTTTTTCCTTTTGTAATTGTTCTGAACTCAAAACCAGTTACTACATTTAAAGTAGTAGACTGATGTTGTGATAAAAAATAAAATGGGAGGTTGGTTGAATTAAAATTTATGTTTGAATCTTGATCTTTGTATAAATTTCCACATGGTATCAAAGCCAGGTTGGCCTTTGATACGAAGATCTTTGTTTTTCAAAATTAGGGTTTATAAAATTTGAGATTTTTTATTTCTGGGTTCAGATTAGTGCAATTAGAGGTGTTAGTGGTTCAATCGAGACCAGTGTGATTCTTGGATTAATTCTTGGTTTTGGTTGTTGATTTCTTTTGGGGTTTTTGTTTGTTGGTCAACTAATGTTGATTATTAATCATTGTAATCAAGATTTGGGTAGATCTTGATTTTAGGGTTTTGTGTATAAAAACCCTAATTTTTCTTTCATTAGTTTTATTAGATCTGTTTGGATCTATTGTTTGTTTTGTTTATTTGTTAATCTTGGTTTATATCCTTATAGGTTGGTATTCCGTTGTGTATCTGGTTGGGTTGTGTTTAAGAGACGTCGTGTCTCTTGCTTTGGGATTTTGCGTGCTCTGTAACACCTCTTATGCTCTCTCCTTGATTTATTATATGTATTGTTATCTATGTTTAGTTGTTTAATCTTAGAATTTGTGATCTTTGTGTGTACATTAAATTTTTGGTACTATTAAGGTGGATCTTGACCTACTTTTATAAGAAGAAAGGAATCCTGGTCCATTAAGCCTGATAGTAGGTGTGCATCTTGGTTCTTTACAAATTATGTGTTTGTTTTTTGTTGATTAGTTGTTGTTTGTTTAGTTTGTTATCATAGTTGAGGGTGAAAAACCTCCAAAGGACAAGGGTGTAGCCTCTGGTTCTAATGGAGGTGATATTGATCAGTTTGATCCATTGTACTTGCATAGTAATGACATTAATGGTATTCCTTTAATTGGTTTTAAACTTGAGGGCACTGAAAATGTCACACCCCCAAACGGGGCCTGGACGGAATACACGTGTCCGGGGGCGTGACGTCATAATACACATCACACAAGATACAAAGAACGACCTCTAAGGGTACGTTTAAAAATCCAACATCGTTGCATTAATTAAAATAGTTAAGTTTGACATAAGTTTAAAGCAAATATGCGGAAGCGAATAAAAGTTTTAGAAATTGACAACGATGTTGAAACAGTAGATAATAACATTTCTTGAAAATTGGCCCAATGCATAGCGACACCAAATAGCAAGCAAATACATCCACAGCTAAGCACTTGAGAAAAACATGCTAAAAAGATCAACATAAAGTTGAGTGAATTCATAGGTTTGAAATTAATGTTAAAAGTAGACCACAAGTTCACAGTACGCACATGACAGTTATAACATATACAACTTCACATAAAAAGAATGTATTTACTGTTGCACTAAGCTCATGACACCAAAGCTCAATTTAAAAGGAAGCATTTTATATGCTAAATAGTATTCCACGCCCTAAAGGTATCTGACCAAGATCACCTATTGACATTCCGACATGGTATATATCCGTTTGTTCGGGACCTCCCGAATCTAGTAAGCGCTACTTACCCGGATAGGGATAATTACTCCCAATAGATCTATTTACAACATTCGCGCTCACTTAACCAGTACGGTCGGTTAAGCAATTGACGGTTCATGATAATTCGGGCATTAGTGGTCTATTCGCTACTTATTGCCAACACGTAATCAGGAAAAGGAAACGTAAAGTAACTGTGTCTATAGTTTGAAAACAAGCAATGTTTCTCACCCCAAAATAGTAAAGTAAAAGTAGTAAAACATGGGGCTATGAACTCACCTTAGCAAAATGAGCAAATGATAATCACGCAAGTAAAAGATGATATAGAAATCTAGCCGCGACCTAGAATAATAACGCGTCTCAGAAACACAGAAAGTATGCCAAGAATTGCACAATATGTTCATCACCAAAATACATCCATGTGTGTTTGCTTTAGTTTGATTAACAAGACATGATGAAATGAAATCATATAGTTTTTCTTTAAGTCTCGGCGTTTAATCAAAAGTTTCCATTTTAGTAAGTTATCTATGTTTAGAAAGTTTATTAAGTTATGGGACGTTAATACCGTCCCCAATATTTGTTTAAGTTTCCAAAATCAAAATCCACTAACTAGCCTTAATTACTTAACAACAAAAGTCGTTTCCGCTAAATCTTACCAAACTTACTATTTTTAGTAACTTTATCACTTTTCCCAAAATATGTTGACGACGTCATTAAACAATACCAATCAATATATAAGTGTTACTATATGTTTCGCTAATGTTCAAAAAGTCCAAAAATGTCCAAAAGTGTCCGAAAACCCATTTTACTATTCACATCAGCAACTATTCATTTGGTTTAGTCGAAAAATGTTTCAAGTTTCATTTGGCCATAACTTGGTCGTTTTAAATCCGTTTTTAAAGTGTGATATATGAAAAGCTATCTATTCAAAATGAGCTCTTCAAAAAATACTTTTACCACCATAGACAACATTTTTAGTGTCGAGACCAAACCTCAATTCAAATTTGGGACAGCAAGCATTTTTTGTCAAAAACGCAACCAAAATCCACCCAAACTTCACAATAGTGCCTAATCTAGCCTAATCTCTATTCACAACTAATCCACAACAAAACCACACCTAAATCTAACCTAATCCCTTCATTTCTATTGTTGCAACACTTATCCCACTCTCATCTCACCAAGAACATAGTATTTAACTAGTGAAACAAATGGAACATCATTATTTATAAAATCTTGTTTTATAATCTTTCAAAAAATTGAAACACAACATATGGATGTATAGATCTTGTACATATAAGAAGTACATAAGGAAAACCACAAGGAAAGATTCAAGATACTTATAAGAATGAAGAACAAGTAGTGAAATCACAAGATCTATACCCCAAAATAATAGATCTAGAAAAACCCCAAATAATAACCAAACCCTAATTTGTAGATCTTGAATAAAACCCTTAAATAAAAGAACCAATGCTTCAAAACACCTTAGATGTTCTTAAAAATGAACTTGGAATGAGTGGATCTTGCTAGAAATCAAAGATATAAAAACCCTATAAGGGGTGTTTGTTGGCCGTGGACTAGAGAGAGGGAAAAGAGAGATGTGAAATTTTGATGAGGCTTGAAAAATGATATGAAACCCTAGTGTGTGTTATAATAGGGTATTTATAGGCCAAAGGAAGGTTTAGGGTTACATGGTTTTAAGTATTAAGTGACCAACACACACCAAAGGTGTGTGTGTGTGTGTGTGTGGTTCAGCCGAAACTAGGTCACAAGGACCATCATGGTTCAATATTTTGGTCCATGGTTCATAATATGTCTCAAATTTGAATTTCCAAGTCAAAGGGTGGTGCATAAGTCCAAATGATCACATGTGCAAGTCTTCCATAAGGATATGTGCATGAAAAATGACTTCCTCATATCTCACTTTCATGCACACATGCATGAATATTTCAAAAGATGCTCTTGTATTGAATTTCAAGATTCATGGTGCATTTGGTTTAGGTTTAGGCGCCTAATATATGGAGGGGGATATGAACGAAATTTTTGGCTTAACAATATGATATGGACGAGAACTAGAGTTTACACAGAAAGATTTCGAGTTTTCGAGGTCCCGTTAGGTCAAAAACGCGAAAAACACAATTTAAATGTTAAAGCATAAAAATAAATATCGGGAGTGATCGTAAACTACGAAACACTTAGAAAAGATAAAATAACTCATATAATATCTAAACTAATGAATATCCGATGCCGAAACGCGTCCGATGACGTTTTTCAGATTTACGCGGGTTTACTTCCCGGTAAACCGCCAGATTCAAACGTAACGTATAAAAGTCAAAAATAATTGTCGGAAAAGTTTAAAATATTGACCTGAAAATCTCGGGGTGTGACATTCTTCCCCCGTTAAAGAAGCTTTGTCCTCAAAGCTTAAGACGTGGACGAAGGATTAGCGAAAAGATGAGGGTACTTTTTCTTCATTTGGTCCTCGCGCTCCCAAGTAAACTCGGGCCCTCGTCTCGAATTCCATCGGACCTTCACGATTGGAATGCGGCTTTGCTTCAGCCGTTTAACTTCTCGATCCATAATTTCAACTGGTTCTTCAATGAAATGGAGCTTGTCATCAATCTGGATCTCATCCAACGGAATAGCTAGGGGTTCGTCTACGAAACACTTCTTCAGATTGGAAACATGAAAAGTACTATGAACTCGGCTTAACTGCTCTGGAAGTTCAAGTCGATAAGCAAGCGTTCCCACTTTAGCAATAATCCTAAAAGGTCCTATATAACGAGGGTTCAGCTTCCCCCGTTTGCCGAAACGTATCACCCCTTTCCATGGCGACACTTTCAACATGACCTTGTCTCCAACCTCAAATTCTAATGGCTTACACCTCCTATTGGCATAGCTCTTCTACCTATCTCAGGCAGCTTAAATTCTCTTTTTGATTTGAATGATCTTCTTAGTTGTTTCATGAATAATTTCCGGACCAGTGAGCTGAGCGTCCCCAACCTCAGCCCAACAAATAGGCGATCTACATTTTTGGCCGTAGAGAGCTTCAAACGGTGCAGCCTTGATACTAGTGTGATAACTGTTGTTGTAAGAAAACTCTACTAAAGGTAGGTGTCTATCCCAACCTTTCCTAAAATCCATCACACAAGCACGTAGCATGTCCTCCAAGGTTTGGATGGTTCTCTCACTCTGACCATCAGTCTGTGGATGGTAAGCCATACTCATATCTAATTGAGTACCTAGGGCTTCGTTCAGTGATTTCCAAAAATAAGAGGTAAACTTACTGTCTCGATTAGAAATAATCAAAACTGGCACTCCATGCCTCGAGACTACTTCCTTCAAGTATTGTCTCGTCAACTTCCCCATTGAGTCGATTTCCTTCATTGGTAAGAAATGAGTAGATTTTGTGAGTCGGTTAACAATTACCCAAATTGTATCTTGACCAGTTGATGTCTTTGGTAACTTAGTTACAAAATCCATAGTAATGTTCTCCCACTTCCATACTGGGATCACGGGTTAAACCAACAAACCGGATGGTTTTTGGCATTTGTCCTTGACTTTGGCACAGGTCAAACATTTACTGACGTAGGTGGCAATCTCAGCCTTCATATTCGGCCACCAATACAGCTTCTTTAAATCATGGTACATCTTGTCTGATCTAGGATGTACTGAATACTTTGACTTATACAACTCGTGCATAATCAACTCTCTTAAGTCACCAAAATAGGGTATCCAACTTCTTCCATTTAAGCACAACGTTCCATCAGCACGTGGCTCTAGCTTCTTAATCATTGATATGTGAGGAATCGCATATCCTTTTTATACCAAAAATGGCCTTTAAATGATCAAAATGTGCAAAAATATGCTTGTATTTGTGTATTTTGTTGTTTGTGAATGTGTAGGTACGGATAATGCAAAAATCAGAAGAAAACGGTCAAAACCGGACAAACACGAACACGGGAATGGATAGAGTGCACAAGAGTCGGAAGTTTCTATCAAAAGGTTAACAAAGTCAACCCTTGGTCAACCTTTGGTCAACCATTGGTCAACCCACAAAAAGACAAAACCCTCAAAATACCCAAATAAGCCTTAATGTTAAACCAAATTCATAATAAGTCCTTAAAACCCTAACACCGTTAGTCTTTTTATTATAAATACTAACGGTCGTTATCTATTTATAACAAATTCCTTAAAACCCTTTCACCGAGCCCATATAAATCTGTGGCCCATTTCTTTTTTATACCCGAGCCCAGGTCAACACCTCAAACCCCCGGGTCAAACTCAAGACATATAACATTTGGGGGAGGGAAAAATAGTTTTCACTGTTCACCATCTCCCTCAATCAATTAATCATTAAAATTACCTTGTTAAAATCCAATTAACCCACTCGTTTACTTATCCACAAGATGCCTAGTACCAAGTTACACCTCAGCAAAGCAAAACGTCACCAAAGGATTATGATTGGTCAAGACTCCAACAAGAATGATACGCGGGATTATGAACAAACACACTTTGATTGGAAATTTTACACTAAAAGCAAGCCAAAAGAAGCACAAGACTCTGACACAAGGAATGCCATGCTGGCAATCCGTGTGATCACATCTTTGATCCAACGGTGAAGGCAGGGCATCTAATGATTGGCAAGGATTCAAAGGTTAAGATCAAATCCAAGAGGAGCGGGTGAAGAAGACCTAGAAGCTTCTCTCAAGCCTATAAATAGAAGACCTTCTCACTCACAGACAAGGAGAGTAGTTTTTAGTGTAGCTTGTAGTTTATTTTCTTTCAATATTAATAAAAGAGTGTTTTCTTAATGTTCAATTATCATAGTGTGTTTTCATTTAATAGCATTATGAATTAATAAGCTCTTTAATGATTTGTTAAATCTCAATAAGCTGTCATTTTTAACTAACAAGCTAGGATTCACTTAGTTAAGCTTTTGAAAGCTTAACTAAGCTTATTAAGACTCAAATCCACCCAAAATATACCACAACTTATAAAATGGAAGGGAAGCCAGTAATGGATGGGCCTCCAGGACCCCACCAGCTTATCTTAGGATAAGTTGGAGCTTGTTGATAGCTTAAAAGAGCATTTATAAGCCTTGAGCTGTGCAAAGGCAGTTGTAAGTTCTCTCTTTACATTTAGTAGCTTAAAATTGCATTTCAGCTTATAATTGCTTATTCTGCTTATCTGTCTGCTTATTTATGTTAGTTTAGATTACTTATGCTTGTTGTAGTTGTCTTATGCTCATAATGCTTAATAATTAGTATTAAATCTTAGTTTTCTATATTCTGTCTTAAAATTAGTGAAAAAAACCAAAAATATTAGCATAGTGTTATAACTAATTATTTTAGCTTAAGTATTTGCTTAAATCTGTTCATTAGGATTGTTAAAGACTTTTTAATATCTGGTATTTGATATTTGTTCATTATTTCTCATTTTCATAAGCTAAAAATGGATTTTAGCCTTTTTAAGGGGTGTTTGGCACAAGGCACTACTAACTCAAGTTAGTACTGCCAAGGCCATTTGGTACTTAAGATTGATTTAAAATTACATTTGCAGGTTTATAAGATTGGATTTAAGGAAATTTGTAGGTTTTAGTTAGGTTTCATTTATTGAATTAGTCATTAGTTTAAATCTGCTAGTTTTAATTAGTTCTTTTAGCATTTTAAGCTCAAATCTGTTATAGTTAATGTTATTGCTCAAATTGCTTTAGTTTTAGTGTTATAAAGATTTTTAAGTCAAGTCATTAGGTCTGCATTAGTTAGTTTATAGATTTGGTCATTTTAAGTGCAAACTGCATCAGTAGCTTAAAAAGACAAAAGTCCTTTTTAAATCTTAATTTTCAGTAGGTAAAAGAAGTTTTTAGCTTATCAAATTTTGTTTGCAAGTAGCTTGTAGGTCATTATTAATCTATTTCAGCTTATTTTTCTAAAATTAGTTCATTAAGTCATCTGTTTTTAGCCTTAAAATCAGCTATTCTTCTTTTCAAAACCAAAAGTAAACTCAGCATGTACTGAGTACATAAGCCGTTTTCAACTAGCTTTTTCTTTGACCATTTGTTTTTCAAAATGTCTTTTGTTTCCAGTTTTTAGTAGCTTTTTGGCCAGTCTTTAAGCTGGTATAAGCTAGAAAACCATAAGGTTCCTTTAGCTTATAAAAAAATTATGCTCAAAGATGCCCTTTGAGGCTGTTTAGTATGCAGTTTAGTATAAGTGCTTATTTGATTTTTCAGCTTATGGCTTATCCAATTTGCTTATTTCTAAATTAAAGTAGCTTAGAAGGTTAGTTTTAAGTTAGTAGTAGCTTATTTTTAGCTTATCTTAGTTTCTAGCCTAATTAGTTTTGTTTAAAAGTAAAAAATGGCTAAGTGTAGTTTGTCTGATTTTTAAGCTGTTTCTAGCTTATTAGTGACTTTTAGAAAAGTTGTTTTCACAAAAATAGCTTATTATAAGTTGTTTTACAACTTTGCTTTTTAGGATTTTGCAAAAATAAAAAAAGGGGAAACCAAGGAAGTCGGGGGTGAGCAAGACTCGAACTCCCGACCTCAACTTAGCCTCAACCCTTTTATAAGCCTTAACACACACTTCCCTCACCAATGTGCCCTTGGGACTTTTACGTCCAGGTTTGCACAATCAAACATTTTAACCCTTTTTGAGTTTTTTGTATAATAAGCAATTCGATTACTTATTTGAATTTTCCCGGCTTATTTAGTTTAGGAATTTAGGTTTTCTTATTTTTCCTACATCCTGCTTATCATAAGCTATTTTTAGAAGAAAAAAAATTAGGATTTTTAGCTTAAAGTTTTATATTTTTCGTGCATTAATTTAGTTAAAAACTTTAAAAAATCTTAAAAATTAGAAAAATAATCAAAAAAATAATTTTCTTTTTTATAAAATTTTCTTTTATCATATTCTAGGCTTAGGTTGAAATTTACTCCCGTAGGGTTATTATTTTGAAAGTTTACTTTTTAAAGAACGGGATTAGATCCCCGCTCTTGTTTTCTTCATTTTTAAGCCTTAACCATTCTCGTTTTAGAATTTCTTTAGCATTTTCTTTTTAAATAGTCATTTAGGAGTAGAAAAAGTTTAGACAAGTATTTAGGGTTTAATTTAGTTAAATTGCTTATTTGTCACATTTTCTTATTCCCGTTAACGTTTTTCGTAGTTAGATTTAATTGTGCCCTTATTTGCTCACTATTAGGATTTTAGCAAACAATCACTTTCGAACCAATTCAAGACATTGTCCAAATAACAAACGAGGTCTCAATTTCATAAGTCTTTGGGAAAACGACCCGATAATCACTTACCGGTTAAACGTGTAGTATTTTTGTAAGATTTTTCCTACTACCTTTGTCCTCAAGGGTAGTTTTGGAATTTTCTATACTTTGAATATTATTACGTGTATATATACTTGAGGTGCATCAACAACCCACCTAAATGCCCACATACAAAGATGTCAATAATGAAGAAAAATACAGTAAAGGAAAGAGCTTAACATACTTCACAAGAGTGATTAATCAAATGTTCAATGCTCCCTGCCCTTGTAGCATCAATTTACACGCTCATCGTCAATACGAAACATGTATGTCCCTGCACCCTGTAAACAGATTGCCAACGAAAAAAAAGAATACTATGTGGGCATTTAGTTGGCAATCTATTTGCAGGGTGCAACCATGTTTCTTTACGTAACGAAAAAAAAGAATACTATGCTAAAAAAGAAATTTATGTCCCTGCACCCTAAAAAATTTCCATATAATCTTGATCACAAAAGCAGCCATCATATCAAAAAGAAATTTATGAACAGAGCAAGTCGATTTTGGCATACTCAGACTACTCAATACTGTAAAACAATCATGTTTCCCTTATATGCTGATATCTGCTGAAATAAATGATAATAAATTCTTCACTAGTAGAAAAAGAGTATTTTACAACGGACTTTTTAAAACGGTTTTTAATTCCACCGTACTAAATAAATTGAAAAACATTATATATAACGGTTATTTTGGAAAACGTAATATAAAATATGTCATTTAAAACGGTTGTTGTCTCTACTTAATTTTTTTCTTATTATTTAAAGCGATTACATATAACCGTTTTAAAAGATCTCAATATTTTTATCTATTATTTACAACGGTTAAATCTAAATGCTTTAAAAAACTTAATATTTTATAATTTAAGTTTAGCATTTACAACGGTTAGATGTACATTTAAAAATGAGTTCAACAATTTTTAGCTTGGTCTTATATTATACAAGGGTTACACATAATTGCTACAAAAAACATTTTCAAAATCTTAATCCTACTGCTAAAATATTTCCAAAAACATATAAAAGTTTTAAAAAACTTTTCATCTCAAATGAGCGGGAATTTTCCCTCCGTTTCTCTTTTCAACCTTATTCTATCTATTAAACTCTTCACTTTTTCTTTCTCTTTGGTATATCAAGTTTATTTATTTCTTTTAATTTATACCTAAAACAACTGACTCAAGCTTTTCACATATAATTTTTTGCAGATCTTCAAACGACTTGTTTTTCATTTCGGTAAGTTCACTCAAAACTTTACAAGTGTGCATCACCCATTTATCTAAAAAGGTATTGTTGCAGGTTATTGTTCCATTTTACATTTGTGGGTTTCTTTATTTTTTCTCATTCTCATATGTTGTAGATTTACGTTTTTCTTTTAGTTATATTGATTAAAATCTTCTTTTGACTTTTCTATGCAGGATGATGTTTGATACACAACATTGATTCAATATTTCAGTAAACAAGAATAAGAAACTTATGCTAAGAAAAAAAGAATATGAAATCATGGACAAACTATTGTCTGATGGCACAAGATTCACAAAATGCATAAAGATTACTGTATTAATGACTTAAACCATAATAACTATCAACAAAAACTTTTAATAAACACTTTTTGAACTAATGACATGAAGACATTACAAGGGGCACTTATTACTAATGATGGTTAATTAACATGTTGTTTATATTTGATCTTTCTAAAATTTTGGGAACTTATTTACAACGGTTGTTCATAAATGTCGTAAACAATGTGTTTATTTAAAACGTGTTAGCCTCAAAATATTGAGTCGAACAAAGGAAGTTCGTTCATAATTATATTAGGTCTCGGTCACTAAATTAATATATGTTGTAATAGGCTAGACGGGTAAACGGGCTCTTATTTGTAATCTAATCGGTCACGTGTATCGGGCGAAAGCCCAAGTAAACCCGAGCCCGGCCCGTAGAATTACTAAAGGCATGCAAGCCTTTTAGTCTTAACTATAAATACCCCTCTCCAAGGATGGAGAGGGTGTTGGTTTATTTGTAACTTTTCATTTGCAAGTAATCCTTCCATTTTTCTTTCTCTCTTTCTCTCTCAAGCAAATCGCAACCACCACAAACACCACTAATCTTCTTCTTATGTATTTTGTGCTATCAAGACATTGAAGTGAAGTGATTTTATTGGTTCCGACAGTACACTTGGGCCAAGTACCCGTATTCTCTCTTCCTACATGGTTTACAGTAGTAGCAAAAGCATTCACAGTCCTAGTCCTGGTGGGGGTGGTGGGGAGTGGAGGGGGGGGTGGGGAGTTGGGGGGGGTGGGGGGAGGGTGGGGGAAGGAGTGGGGTGTAGAAGGGGGGAGGGGGGTGTGGAGGAAGTGGGGAGGGGTGGTGGGGAATGGAGGAAGAGGGGGGTTGAGGGGGCGGAGGGGTTTGGGGAGGGGGGGGGAGTGGGGAGTGGGGGGTGGAGAGGAGGGAGGGGGGGGAGAGGGATGTGGGAGAGGGGGGGGGGGGGGGGGAGGGGAGGACAAGGGCTGGGGGAAAATGGGAGGGGGAAGGAGTGGTGGGGGAGAGGAGGGTGGGGGGGAAGGGATAGGGGGGTGGGGGGGGGGGGTGGAGAGGGAAGAGGGGCTTGGGGGGAGAGATGTGGTGGGGAAAAGGTGGGGGGGGGAGGATGGGGGTGGGGCAGGGTGGGGAGGGGAAGGGATGTGGACTTGGAGTGAGGGAGGAGAGGAGGGGGTGAGGGCGGGGTGGGGAGGGAGATGGGGGAGGAAGGGGAGAGGGCGTGGGGAGGGGGGGGGGGGAAAAACGACCCCGGGAATACTTACCGGTTTAAACGTGTAGTATTTTTGTAAGATTTTTCCTACTACCTTTGTCCTCAAGGGTAGTTTTGGAATTTTCTATACTTTGGATATTATTACGTGTATTATAATTTGAACACCAAGTTTTTGGCGCCGTTGCCGGGGATTTGTGATTAAGATTCCTTCGTTTGCATTTGTCGATCGTGGTTTGAAGAACATTTCGTCTTCGAAAAGATTTAGCTTTTAAGAAAATCAAAAATAAATAAAAATTAAATTAAAAATATAAAAAGTAAAAAATATTTTTCTTTTCTTTTTAGTATAAGTAGAAGATTAATAAATACAAAAATACAAAAAATATTTGCTCTTCCGGATTTTTTGATTTTTCTTGTGAATTCGTGAATATAAGAAATAAAAATTTTACAAAGTTGGTAAAAGAACACCAACAAATAATACTTTCAACTGAAGTATTATCCATCAATAAGTTCCCGAACCAAAGATTCAAAAAATTCACGTTTGTGTCACTTACAAAAAAAGGGCGACACCTCTTTAGGTAAAATTTATTTAACTTAAGAGAGTTACCCTTTGTTTGTTGAGTATTCGGTAACAATAATTTCTTTCTTTTTTTATTTTTGTTTGTTTAGTGCATGCTCACTAGAAATTCAATTTCCAATTAATTCGGGAACGTAACTATTCGAGACGTCAAAAAGAAGGAGTCTCAAAACATGTCGAACCCGGAGCTTTGTATTATCGTTGAAGTGCACTAAATGGCGAAACATACAATGGAAGAGTTACTCCGTGCCCACGGAAGGGTATGGAGAATGCTATCGTTTTACCCAAAAATAAGTGCGGAGCATTTGAGATCAAAACGAAATTGGTTACAAACTAGTTCAAAGCTAACCGTTTCACGGTTATGAGAGGAAAATCCCCACGCTCATATTAAATAGTTTCAAAGGTTGACTCGACTTTACCGAATTTGGGAATAATGTGCCGAATGATGTTATTAAGCTTATGATGTTTCCATACTCACTCGAGGGGGCTGCTAAAGTTTGGTACGAGAAAGAACCACTTAATTCAATATTGACTTGGGAGGATCTCGTAACCAAATTTGTGAATCAATTTTCCCTCTTTCGAAAACCACTCACTTAAAGAATGAAATTTCTTGTTTTACACAAAAATTCGAGGAAACTTTTAGTGAAGCATGGGAACGATTTAAGGAAATGCTTAGAGCTTGTTCTCACCACGGATTTACAGAGTTAACTCAAGTTGACACCTTCTATAATGGTTTAAACGAGAATGATCAAGACTCCTTAAATGCCGCGACGGGTGGAAATCTTTTGAGTAAGACGACTAGAGAAGCTTTGAACATAATCGAGAATAAATCAAAAGTTCGTTATTCACGTAATAAATCGAATGTTTCTAGGATGAATACGACTTCTAGGGAAAGTGTAAGTAAAATGGATGAAAGAATTGATAAGCTTGCGAACCAGCTTTCGACCTTAGTCAAAATTGTTTCTAAAAAAGTTTGTCACTCCGCTCCGGGTTAAAGCGGTTTCTGAGGAAATTTGTGGTTACTTGTAGTGGAAAACGTACAACCCCCCTCCCATACCCACCCACCAAGCTCCCCCTATGCTATGGTATAATTGTCCTCAAATACCATAACAATCAATATAGTGTTTGTGCAGCAAAACGGGTTCTTTACAATCAAATAACCTTCGAAAATCGCTTTGTCAGGTAGTCAAATTGGCACCACCTGGTTTTGCTCCGGTGCAAAACAATGGTCAAAATAGGTTTAATCAAAATCAAGGTCAAGGGAATAATTTTAATTGGGGAAACAATTTTCATGGTAATCAAGGTTTTCAAGCTCAAAATAATCATGCTCCAAATTTTCAAAATTAAGGATTTTAAAACCAACCTTTTTAAGTGCCTAATAATCGTGTCCAACAAGAGTTTTCAAATGAGTTTTCAAGTTACAAGAGAAATAATGATCAAATGATGAGAAACATGCAAAATCAAATTCAACTCGTTGAAGGAGACTTTAAGATGAAATTCAAAACACGATGAAGACTCAACAAGCCGTCTTGATGAATCAACAAAATGTTTTTCAAACTAACTTGCAAAATATGTTAAGTGGATTCTTTCAAAACCAAGCCTCAACTTCGGGTACTCTTCCGAGTAATACCATTCCAAACTCGAAGTGTGAGATGAAAGCGATCACTACTCGAAGTGGTGTTGCTTATGAGGGGACCTTGATTTGCTACCCTTCTCCTAAAAAAGGTGTGGAATGAGAAACCGAGGAGACAACGGATAAAGAGCAAACAACTTTCCAAGGAAGTACCGCTCACATCCCACCTCCGGTTAACCTCATTCTATTTCCGGAACCTGATGTTCCGAAGACTTTACCTAAGCCGAATATTCCATATCCTTCACGACGAAATGATCAAAAGTCCCGTGAAAAAGCTTAATTATTTCAAAAAGAGGTAGATTTTTTTCAAATGTTTCAAGATTTCTCACTTTGACATTAGCTTCGCAGACGCTTTGTTTTTTATGCTAAGATTTGCTCCTACGATTAGGAATTTGCTCATGAATAAGGAAACGTTGCTTGAATTAGCAAAGATACCGTTGAACGAGAATTGCTCGGCGATGCTCCTCAAAAAGCTTCCCGAAAAGCTTGGAGATCCCGGCAAGTTTTCTTATTACCAATGCAATTTTCTAGGAATGGATATATCTCAGCTTGGCCGATCATGGCGCGTGCATAAATCTTTTGCCCCTTGTCCAGTTTGGAAATAGTGTATCTACCACTTGAGAACTTACCCCCACTCGGATGACTCTTGAGTTAGCGGATCGATCCATAACTCATCCTAAAGGACTCGCCGAAGACGTTTATGTCAAAGTGGGAAAGTTCCACTTTCCTACCGACTTTGTTATTGTAGATTTTGAAGCCGATCCTCGAGTACCTCTCATACTTGGGAGATTCTTTTTAAGAACCGGTCGTGCCTTAATTGATGTTTATGGAGAAGAAATAACCCTTCGGGTTGATAATGAAGCCATCACTTTTAATCTAGATCAAACTACGAGATACTCCTCTACAAATGATAAGTCGGTAAACCGAATTGACATCATTGATGAGGTTTGTGAGGAGTATGCTCCAGAATTGCTAGAGTTTTCTAATAAATCTTCGGGTGGCAATCCCACCTCGACGTCTGAGCCTCTTACATCCGAATTCATTTCAGAAGAGATCAAAGCTTATCTTAAGGATGATTCGATTTCACCAGAAATTGATCATGCCGATTGCGATCCGGAGGGAGATATTTGCTTAATTGAAAAATTATTAAATAATGACCCGTTTCAACTCCCTCCGATGGACCTAAAGCAAGGATAAATAATCAAGGCAAAACCTTCAATAGAAGAACCTCTGGAATTAGAGTTAAAAGATTTACCATCTCATTTGGAATATGCTTACTTAGAAGAAAACGACAAGTTACCAGTGATTATTGCAAAAGGTTTAAAAGATAATGAAAAAGATGCTCTCTTAAAAGTGCTCAAATCTCATAAACGGGCCATTGCTTGGAAAATCACCGACATCAAGGGTATTGATATGTGAGAAATCACATATCCTTTCTATATAAAAAATGACCCTTAAATGATCATAATGTGCAAAAATATACTTGTATTTGTGTATTTTATTGCTTGTGAATGTGTAGGTACGGATAATGCAAAAATCATAAGAAAACGGTCAAAGCCGGACAAACACGGACACGGGAACGGAAAGAGTACAAAAGAGCCGGAAGATTGCTATCAATGGTCAACAAAGTCAACCCTTGGTCAACATTGGTCAACCACAAAAAGACAAAATCCTTTGAAAATACCACAAATACCCTTAATGTTAAACCAAATTCACAAAAAGCCCTAAAACCCTAACACCGTTATCTCCTTTATAATAAAGAGATAACGGTCGTTAAATCTCTTATAAAACCAAAAACATAAACCTGTTAACCTTTACCCGAGCCCATATAATCCCATGGCCCAATCCCATTTCTTTTTATAAAAACCCAAAGTCAAACCCCCAAACCCTGTGGTCAAACAAACAGTTAAAAGAAAGAAAAAGGCGCGAGTTTCCTTTTTACTATTCATCATCATCTTCGTGTTACCCTGAGTTAAAATCAAAGGGTTAATTCAAATTGATGATATGGCTCAACAATTCAAGTGACAAGGTACGATGTGGCAGAGTTAGACGTCACAAAAGCTCCTTATTGGTCCAAGTGCACAAGAAAGGACACGCGGATATATGAAAGAAACACTCCAATGATTAGAATGATTTAAGGGCCAAGATCAAGGGAGCGTCTAACTAACTTGAGGACCTAGAAGCTTCTTCCCAGGCTATAAATACAAGGGCATCCTCACTCACAGGTTGAGAAAATGGATCCAATGATTAAATGATTCAGAGGGCAAGATCAAGGGAGCGTCTAACTAACTTGAGGACCTAAAGCTTCTTCCAGCTTAAATACAAGGGCACCTCACTCACAGAGAAGAGAGCTAAACTAATGAGTCGTGTAAAAAAAGCTTTAGCTTATTGTAATTACACTAATGCATTTTAACATACATGTAATTTTCAATTAAAAGCTTGAAGCTCTATTTTATTAATAAAGTTCAAGTTTACTATCAACTAAGGTTTTAATCCATTTTACCTAATATGCAAAATATGGTTTAAATAAGCTGCTATTGTTACATAAGCTCTTATAAGTTCATCTTAGCTCATCTTAGTCTATAAGCTAAGATAGAAGTAAATTTGATCATTAATCTACTTACACATTTAAAATCAGTTTACCTTATGCTTCATATGGATTTGGTTGCTATTGGGTGATAAGCTTACCTTGGAAGAGCTTATTGGACTTTACTAGCTTATCCTTGTGATAAGCTAGAGCTTGTTGATAGCTCACTTGAGCTTAATCTTAGCTTTGTTTAGAGCAAAGGCTCCTGTAAGTTTCTTCTTTACATTTAAGCTTAAATTTACACTATTAGCTTTAATCTGTTTCATAATGCTTATTATTTGCTTATTTTAGTTTAGATTAGTTTATAATTGCTTATTATTTATGTTTAATGTTAATTAGTTCAATTGTTTGTTTAGATCTTATATAAAACTGTCAAAAATACCAAAAATATTAGCATTAGATTGTAGCTTCTCATTTTTGCTTATTTAGTTGATTACTTATGTCCATTAAGTCTATTTGAAGCTTATTAGAATCTGGTATTTTCATTTTGTGCTTTAACCCTCAAATTCATGAGCTTAATATGGGTTTGTGTGATTTAAATGAGTGTTTGGCTTATGGCAGTACTAAAATGAGTTAGTACTGTCATAGCCTGGTGGTCTTTTGAATCATTTTGAAACTCCAAAATTAAGTTTATGAATCTAAGTTTTAAGCATCTTAAAGGTTTTAATCTGTTCTTAATCATCTAAGTAAGTAGTTATTTGCTTCTGTTAGTTTCAGCTCAATTTCATATGCAATTTTAGCTCAAGACAATTATAAGTTTTTGTAGTTTTCATGTCAAATGCATTAGCTAGCATATATAGATTTTGGCCACTTTCTAGTTTTAATTTCAGTTTGCATATGTAGGATTTCAATAGAAGGCTTTGAGTATTGGTCACTCAAATGTAAACTGCACCATATAAGAAAAATAAAAAAATGCCTTTTTCATCATCAATTTTCAGTAGGTAAAAGGTTGTTCTTAGATTTTGATTTTCAGCATACAAGTAGATCTAGGGTAGTGGTTAATCTATTTCAAATTAGTTTTCAAAAATAAGTTCATTAGCATATCTGTTTTTAGCCTTAAAATAAGCTTTTTGTCTTTTCAATTTCAAAACCAAAAGTAACTAAGTGTTCTTAGTGTTCTTAGTGTATAAGCTCTTTTCAATAAGCCTTTTCATTAAGCTCCTGATTTTCAAAATGGTTTTAAAAAGTTATTTTAGGTAGTATTTTAGGTGTACTTTTTAGGGTAATAAGCCAAAAGTCCATAAGGATCCTTTAGCTTATTTAAAAATAAGCTCAAAGGTGCCTTGAAGGGCTGTTTGGTTTACAGTTTACACCATAAGTGCTTATTCCTTAATTTAGCTTATCTGCTTATTATTATGGCTTATTTAGGTTTAGTTTAGCTTATTAGGTTAGTATAAGTCCATTTTAGCTTATTTGGTTTTGTCATTTGCTTATTTGAGCTTATTTGCTTTCTAGTGTAAAATTTTAAGTGTTTTTAAGTTTTTTAGCTTTTCTGTCATTCTAGCTTATCTTCTGTGCTTATTTTTGTTCTTATTTGCTTATTAAACTTAGCTTATTGTCTGTCTTAGCTTATTTTAATAGTTCATTTGCTTATTAGTGCTTAAATTGCCCAAAACAGTTAGCTTTTTATTAGTTTACTATAATTTAAGCAATTCTGTCTTATTTAGCTTATTTTTTTAGCTTATTTGTGGTTTGTAAAAATAGTTGTTTTGCAAAAGTAGCTTATTTTTAAGAGTTTTAAAAAGTTACAAAAAATGGAAAAAATCAAAACACTTGGGAAAGTGGGAAGCCCCGGGTGAGCCAGGCTCGAACCTGGGACCTCTACCACCTTCACCAAGCGTTTTAACCCCCACACACACAACCATCACGCTACAATAGCTCATCCGGTATTCCTTTGCATAATTTATCTTTTATACACGTTTTAGGCATAATAGTATAATAAGCTATTTTAGCTTATTTCGCAGCTTATTCGATAAGCTGTGTTCCCGAGCTTATTTTTCCTAGATTCCTCTTAGTTCAAGCTACTTTCTATAATTTTTTCAGAATTTTTATAATTAGTTTAGTATTTTTAAACATTTATTTTTATTAAAAACTTTAAAAATTCATAAAAAATAGAAAAATAATCAAAAAATATAATTCTTTTTTAGAAAATTTTCTTTTATCATATAGTTTCTAGGAAAATTAGTTTTGCTTCCGTAGGGTTTAATTTGCAAAATTTCATTTTTTTAAAGAACGGGATTCGTTCCCGTTCACATTTTTCGTGTTTTTAAGCTCAATTCGACTCCGTTTTTGTTCTAGTTTTCTTTAAACTTACTTTTTAGTCAATTAAAGTAAAATAAAAGTGAAAAATTCATTTTAGGTTTATTTTTGAAAATTTAGAGTTTTTTGTCGTAGTTTAGGGTTTCCGTTTTACGTTTTTAGCTAAAATTTGTTTTCCCTTAAGTAAATTTTAAGTTTTTGCCTTAATTTTCTCGTAGTTTTAAATAACCAATATCAATCTTATCCCATTCAAACATCGATTCTCAACGACTCTCAACTTTCAATTGCTTTCCTCATCGGGGATAACGACCCGAGAATCATACTTCCGGATTATTATAACTGAGATCTTTTGATTCATACCTTTCTTTTTATATATTTATAAGTATATTATATATATATTTACTATATATTAAAGCCAGTAGTCAGAAGCGATCAAGTTTTTGGCGCCGTTGCCGGGGAGGATTGTCTACGATTGTTGAAGCCGTTTGAAAATTTTTGTTTGAAGATCCATCCAAGAGAAGTTATTTTGTTTATTTTCATATAAAAAATATACAAAAATATTTTTTATTTTCTATTAGTATAATTAAAATATAAAACCAAAAATCTAAAAAAAAGAAAAACCAAAAACATAAAAACATTTTCCATAAAAAGAAAAAAATTAAATAATTTCATCAAGTTGGTAAAAGAACACCAACAAATAATACTTTCAATTGAAGTATTATCCATCAATATCTCTTGCGACGTACGGCTCACCTTTAAAAGTTAATTCTTTTAAAGAGTTACCGAGAAGCAAGTTGATTATTAGGTTTAAGTGTCTTATCTCATTGTCCGTATTTAAAATTCATTGTTAAAAAAAATAAAAAATAAAAAAATAAAAAAATAGTATAAATTTTCTTTTTACATTTTAGTGCATGCGCACTCGTTCTCAATCTCGTAATTCTAACCGTCAACAACAACAAGTCAATCCGACTTTTGTTGAACCATTCAATCTTATTGAACCTATTCCCGTAGTTACAATGGATGATAATCGTACTATGGCTCAATTGCTCGAAGCACCCACCGTGGGTTACGAGGATGCCATCGTTGTGCCCGAAATCACCGCGGACAACTTTGAGCTTAAGCACGGTTTGCTTACCCTCGTTCAAAACAAACAATTCTTCGGACATGACAAAGAAGACCCTCATGCTCACATCCGTTATTTCAACAAGATCACTTCTACGATGAAGTTCCCGAACGTCCCGAGTACGTCGGTAAAGCTTATGCTTTTCCCATTTTCTCTCGAGGGTGCAGCCCGGATTTGGCTTGAAAAAGAACCCCCTCGATCGATTCTCACATGGGATGATCTTGTTTCGAAATTCATCAACAAATTTTTCCCTCCTTCCAAAACAACAAATCTTCGAAATGAAATCACGAGATTTCAACAAAGATTTGATGAAACTTTCTACGAGGCATGGGACCGATTTAATGATCTTCTTCGAGCATGCCCACATCATGGATTTTCAGAGTTACATCAACTCGATACTTTCTATAATGCTTTGAACTCTAATGATCAAGATTCATTGAATTCCGCCGCGGGTGGTAACTTTTTGGATAAAATGCCTCGTGATTGCCTAAGAATCATTGAAAGAAAATCCAAAGTTCGTAATTCACGTAACAAACCGGTTGTTGCAAAAGTGAGTTCGAGCAGTTCTACCCCCGGTATTTCTCCCGATGTTGCTGAACTTAAAGATATGGTGAAAGCTTTACTTCTCGAAAAGAAAAACCAAACCCAAGCTCTCACTCCCATTAAAGCGGTCGAGGAAAGTTGTGTTACTTGTGGTGGTACTCATTCTTACCAAAATTATCCCGCCACCGATGGTAACGTTTATCGTGACAATATTCAAGAATTTGTTTCCCAAGCAGCAGTAGCTAATTTCAATCAAGGAAATTCCAGTTACCGAGCCCCGATTGCTAATCAGATTCGACCTCCCAGTTTTCCTCCCGTTCAAAATAATCAACAAAACCAAGGAAATAACCAAAACCGTTACAACCAAAACCAAGGAAATACTTACAACCAAGGCCAAATTTATCGACCTCCGATTAATCAACCCCCGGTTCACTAAACTCAACCTTACCAAGCTCCGGCTCCGCAAACACAAGGTGTGACAAAGAACAATTTTGAAAGCTACGTCAAAGCTAATGATGCAGTGATGAGGAACATGCAAGACCAAAACCAAAATTTGCAAAATCAAGTGACTAATTTAACGGACATACTTTCCAAGTTTGTGAATTCCAATACCGCTTCTACTTCAGGTTCAGGGACACTCCCTAGTAATACCATTACTAACCTGAAGGTAGAATTGAAGGGTATTACCACCCGAAGTAGTGTTGCTTATCAAGGACCCATGATTCCTACTACTACTTCTTCTCCTCCTAAAGTAGTGGAACGTGAACCCGAGGTGACAAAGGACACAGTGCATCCCACTAATAAGGAAAGTACCAAACACGTCCAACCTCCGGTTGTTCAAGTTCAATCTCAAGTACCAAATTCTAAGCTCGTTATTGATCCCGTTAGTGCTCCAATGCCTAATTTGAAACCGTCAATTCCATATCCTTCGAGACGTAATGATGAAAAGCATCGTGAAAAAGCTAACGACCAAGTTGAGAAATTCTACAAAATCTTTCAAGATATGAGTTTCGAAATTAGTTTAGCGGATGCTTTGATTCTTATGCCAAAATTTGCCTCGACTCTTAAAGCCTTAATTGGAAACAAAGAAAAGTTAAGTGAAATGGCTAGAACTCCTTTGAATGAGCATTGTTCGGCGGTTATCCTCAACAAGTTACCCGAAAAACTTGGAGACCCCGGCAAATTTCTAATACCATGTGATTTTCCCGGAATGGATGAGTGCTTAGCCTTGGCCGATCTTGGCGCTAGCATAAATCTCATGCCATTATCCGTGTGGAAAAAGCTTTCTCTTCCTGAGCTCACTCCTACTTGTATGACTCTTGAACTTGCAGACCGTTCGATTACCAAACCGATCGGTATTGCCGAAGATGTCTACCTTAAAGTAGGAAAGTTCAAATTCCTGGCCGACTTTGTAGTCGTAGACTTTGATGCCGATCCCCGAGTTCCTCTAATTCTCGGGAGATCCTTTTTAAAGACCGGACGTGCTTTGATTGATGTTTACGAAGGAGAATTAACTCTTCGTGTTGGGAAAGAAGCCATAACATTCAATCTTGACCAAACTTCGAGATATTCTTCTAATTACGATGATATGACGGCAAACCGAATCGACGTTATTGAAATGGCTTGTGAGGAGTATTCTCAAGAAGTTCTCGGTTTCTCCGATGTGATCGCAAGTGGCAATCCCACTCCGTATTATGACCCGATCGTTTCTACCTCTTCTCCGACTCTCACTCCTTTCGGGGATAGTGATTTTCTTCTTGAGGAAGTCGATGCTTTCCTCGCTCTTGAAGATGATCCAACTTCACCGGAAGTTGATGACTCTTACTATGACTCAAAGGGGATATTCTTCTTCTTGAATCATTCCTCAATGATGATCCATCACCTCCTCCCAATCAAGGAAATTATTTTCCTGAAATTCGAAAAGAATTGAAAGTTTGTGTAGCTAAAACTGATAAATCTTCAATTGATGAACCTCCCGAAGTCAAACTCAAGGACTTACCTCCTCATCTCGAATACGCATTTTTAGAAGGTGACAATAAGTTACCCGTCATAATTGCTAAAGACTTGAGTGTCGAGGAAAAAGCCGCTCTCATAAAGGTTTTGAAGTCACACAAGCAAGCCATCGCTTGGAAACTCTCCGACATCAAGGGTATTAACCCAGAATTTTGTACTCACAAGATTCTTATGAAAGAGGACTACAAACCGGCAGTTAAACACCAAAGACGAGTAAATCTAAAAATCCATGATGTCATCAAAAAGTAGGTTGAAAAACTTCTTGACGCCAGATTAATTTACCCGATCTCAGATAGTCCTTGGGTAAGCCCTGTACATTGCGTACCAAAAAAAGGTGGTTTTACCGTTGTTGAAAATGATGAAAATGAATTAATTCCGACTCGATTGGTTACGGGATGGCGTGTATGCATTGACTACCGCAAGTTAAATGAAGCCACTCGTAAAGACCATTTTCCACTACCGTTTATGGATCAAATGCTTGAGAGATTAGCGGGAAATGAGTACTATTGTTTTCTCGATGGTTTCTCGGGTTATTTTCAAATTCTCGCAGCGTGATGAAATGCCTTAAAATTCCATCCAAGTTTATGAAATCTTTGACGTGTGGGGCATAGATTTCATGGGGCCATTCCCGTCTTCCGTAGGGTTTAAATTGCAAAATTTCATTTTTTAAAGAACGGGATTCATTCCCGTTCACGTTTTTTGTGTTTTTAATTTTCGGTCTTTGGGAATTCATTCGAAAATTGCCTCTCTCGTGTAGACAAGATGCTTCAAAGGTGCGAAGACACCAATCTTTGTCTTAATTGGGAAAAGAGTCATTTTATGGTAAAAGAAGGCATTGTCCTTGGCCATAAGATTTCCAAAAAAGGGATTGAGGTTGATAAAGCCAAAATCGATATGATTGCTAAGTTACCTCATCCCACCACCGTAGGGTGTTCGGAAGGGTGTTCGGAGTTTTCTCGGTTATGCCGGTTTCTACCGACGGTTCATTAAGGATTTTTCCAAAATTTCCTGACCGATGACTCATCTTCTTGAGAAGAATACTTCGTTCATTTTCTCCGATGATTGTATTCAAGCTTTCAAACATTAAAGAAAAAACTTACCGAAGCTCCAATCTTGATTGCTCCAGACTGTGACCTACCCTTTGAGCTTATGTGCGATGCAAGCGACTTTGGTATAGGTGCAGTCTTAGGGCAACGTCATGAAAAACACTTTAGGCCTATATACTATGATAGTAAAACAATGAACGAGGCGGAATCGCATTACTCTACGACGGAGAAAGAAATGTTAGCCGTTGTGTATGCCTTTGAAAATTTATGGTCTTACCTCATCTTGAACAAAAGCGTAGTGTATACGGATCACTCTGCCCTAAAATATCTCTTTGCTAAAAAAGATTCCAAGGCGAGATTGCTCCGATAGGTTCTCCTCCTTCAAGAGTTCGATTTCAATGTAATTGCCACAAAAAGAGCCAAGAACCTCACGGCCGATCATCTTTCCCAATTAGAAAATCCGTATGAAAATGTTCTCGACCCAAAGGATGTGAATGAAAAATTTCCTCTCGAGACACTTAATATGGTGACTTCGTAGTGACTCAAGTACCCCGTGGTTTGCTGATTATTCAAATTACCGCGCGAGGAATTTCATTGTTAAAGGGATGTCGTCCCAACAAAAGAACAAGTTTTTCAAGGATATTAAACATTACTTTTGGGACGACCCCTTGGATAAGTGTAAAATACACATATCTGTTTATACCTAAAAAGGCCCAATTAAACCCAAAACACAGTGAAAATGGCAAAAATATGCTTGGTTTGTGTTTGTATGTGTGCAGGGGTGCCAACTACACCGCCAAAAAGGTTTTTGACTCTGGATTTTATTGGCCCACGATTTACAAAGATGCCCATGACTTGGTCACCCGATGTAACACTTGTTAGCGTCAAGGAAAAATTTCGTAACGTAATGAAATGCCTTAAAATTCCATTTAAGTTTGCGAAATCTTTGACGTGTGGGGCATCAATTTCATGGGGCCGTTCCCGTCTTCACGAGGGAACAAATACATACTCGTGGTGGTCGACTATTTGTCAAAATGGGTTGAAGCAAAAGCGCTCCCCACCAACGACGCCTGAGTTATTTGCAAAATTTTTAAATCTCTCTTCACCCGATTAGGTGCCCCTCGTGCTATCATAAGTGATCGCGGAACCCATTTTTGCAATGACCAGTTTGCAAAGGTCATGCTTAAATACGGAGTTACTCACCGTCTCTCCACCGCGTATCACCCACAAACAAGTGGGCAAGTTGAGGTATCCAATCGTGGCTTGAAACGAATTCTTGAAAGGACCGTGGGCGAGAACCGTGCCTCTTGGTCGGATAAACTAGATGATGCACTTTGGGCCTTCCGTACAGCTTACAAAACATCCATCAGGTGCACTCTATACAAGCTCGTGTACGGAAAGGCATGTCATCTACCGATCGAGCTCGAGCACAAAGCCTACTAGGCCTTAAAGCATGCAAACTTTGACCTTGAGACCGCGGGTGATCACCGTAAAGTTTAACTCAATGAACTAAATGAACTTCGTGATCATGCCTATGAGAACTCTTTGATCTATAAAGAGAAAACAAAGAGGATCCATGACTCGAAAATCAAAAATCGCGTTTTTAACGTCGGTGATCAAGTCCTCCTCTTTAACTCTAGATTGAAGATGTTCTCAGGCAAGTTGAAATCCCGTTGGTTCGGACCGTTCACCATTACCCAAGTCTTTCCATATGGCACCGTTGGGTTATCTCAAAACTCCGGGCCAAATTTCAAGGTGAACGGTCATAGAATTAAGCATTACTTTGGAGGGGACGTACCAAAATTAGTTGTCCCTGATCTCCAAACCTTCACAAATGAATTCGGGGATTGGGTCAAGCTTAGTGACCCTAAACAAGCGCTTTGTGGGAGGCACCCCATGCTTATCCGTAGTTATATTATGTAGTAATGAATAAGTGTTTTTGTTGTTAGAGGTGTGCCTCTTTCCTTTCTCGTTTGCTTGTGTTTTTATGATTGTCCAGGATTGTCCCATATTTTTGAAGCCTATCATGCTCGTGGTTTTGTCCTTCGATCACAAGAGCTTCAAATCCTCAGCTTCATTTGGGAAATCCAATATCCTAATCTTATCGACAAACGTTTATCTTTAAGCATACTTAATAAACGGCTTAGGGTTTACGTAGAGACCCTTCTTAAAACATTGAGGACAATATTTAATTCTAGTATGGGGGAGGGATCTATCGATTTGATTATGCCTGCAGCTGTTGTTTTCGCGTAATCCCGTTTTTACTACCAAAATTCCAAAATTCCAAAAAAAATGAAAAAAAATTTAAAAATTTTCAAAAATAAAATAAGTGTTTTGTCACAATTTTGACTTTCATGCTGGGTAGAATAAGAATAAATTTTGACTCGATCGAGGGTGTTGAGCTCTAGCTTGTTCCTTAACTTTTAGGCTAAGCGTTCGCGGAAAATCGCGAAGAACTAAAAACGATAGTGTTAATTATGAGTTTGGATGCTAAACCAAGGATTTATTTGGAAATCTTAAAGAAACTCCATTGTATGTAATTTTGTTGGCTTTAACTCCATAAGCTCTTAACCGGATTAATATACGTGCTATTTTTGGAAATTAAACTTAAATCAACAATTTTTATGTAGAGGTGTATAAGCAAAAAATTTAGTCTTATTATTCAAATTTTATACTGGAATTATTTTTAAAGAAGTCTCTCTATATATTATAATCAACAATTTTTATGTAGTGTATAGCAAAAAATTTAGTCTTAGTTCAAATTTATACTTGAATTTTTCAAAAAGAAGTCTTCTCTACTAAGTATATATATATATATATATATATATATATATATATATATATATATATATATATATATATATATATATATATATAATATAATTTATATATATATATATATATATAATGATGAAAAAATATAAAACTTTGGGCTGATAAAAGTTTGTTGCATCTTGCCGGCTCACAACCGATGTTACAGCCTTCTAAAGAAAGCCCATAGTAAGAATAAAAATCCGAGACTGATAAAAGTTTGCTGCATCTTGCCGGCTCACAACCGATGTTGCAGCCTTCTAAAAGGTCGAGGGTTACAATTGCAATCAATGTTATGTTTAATATTAAGTGTGAATTAATAAATAGATCTCTTTTTTTGTTAAATTTAAATATGCTTATTGAACTTTTACTCAATTCAATTTTAAAGTTTTTAAAATAAGCCGTATGTGGTGTACGGGAAAACCTAGAGTATTTTGAAACCTAAGTCCGAGATCCGATACTAGTCTCTGTGGGGTGTCAAAAGCCTGGTCACTTAGCTGCAAGGTTGGGATGTGCCGAGATGAAAGTCGCTACATGGGATGATCTCGCCTTCAAACTCATTATTCTCGGGTGGAACGTGAAGCATAGAATTTTGCAAAACGTTGATCCATGGTTGAAAATTCCACCCCCAAAAAAAATAGCACATTCACCGAAGATAATAATAATTGTGAGATAGAAAAAGTTCACAAGTTGCAAATATGAATAGTGTTAGCATCTTAACTGATATTTAACGGTGATTTCGTTTAAGCTTGGTTTAGAGCTAGTGAAAAGTCGGGGACGATGAATTTATACTTTTTTAGGGGCATTCTCGGATCAAAAAGGCACTTGTTCTATGATCCCTAACTGTTATGAAAATAATGAAAGTCAAATTAGTTAGTTGCTAATAAAAAAAATGAGAAAATAGGAAAAATACAAAAATATTAGGAATAAGTGTATACCTTTAATAATGGTAAAAACGAGGCTTTTCGAAACTATTGATTCTTTAATTCCTTTCGATGAACACTTAGCTACTTTTTTAGGTTATTAGTCGAGGGGGATTAAGAGTCTTAGTTTTCTAAGTGCTTACTTATAGCATTGCGTGAGGACACGCAATATCTTAGTATGGGGGATTTTGGTGTGTGTTTAATTACACATACCTTTGACCGCTAAAATTGGACTTAAAAGACTAAAAACGTACCAAAAATACATTGTATTTTTATGTTTTGCATTTGTATTGTGCAGGTAACGGATATCCAAGAAAAGGACAAAAATAGAAGCCAAAACGATAAAACTGAGCACGAGAACGGAAAGAGCGTGAAAGAGAAGTCAAAATCAAAGCCAAGTCAAAAAGTCAAATCAAGTCAAAATCAACCCCGGGAAGTGGATTTGGAAAGAGCATCGAAAACCAAACCCGAAAACCTAAACTGACCAAAGTGGGCCTGGGACAGCCCACTTATACACTTATAAACCTTAAACCCTTAATAAAAGCCCAATACCCTTATTTCCCTACCCGACCAAACAATGAGCCCAACACCATCCCTTTCTAACTCCCGTCAACACCATCCCTTTATAACCTTCACCCCTGTTAGTCCTTTAAGGACTAATGGTGAAAACCAATTATAAACTCCAGGGACCAAAGTTGTACCTCCAAAGACTAAAGTTGCAATATACTCATATAAATGAAGGGACCATTCTTGCCAATCCACCAAACTTCTCACCCTACAAACAAATACCCATTTTTCCCGCTCCCACTTCTATTGTTACTGTTCACCTCCACCCCCAAAGTTACAGTTACCCTGAGGTTAAACCCACTTAAACCCACATTCTAGAAGCTTAAATGATGCAATAGATGTCGTTTTTGGCTCTGACTCGTTGGCAATCCAAGGAAATCATTGAGGAATGATTGCGTGGCAATATCCAAGGGCTATTATTGATTTAAGGAAGCACAAGATGAATATATGGCCAATATTATGACTGCTAAATCCTCTCACACAAGAAAACCAAGCAAGAACCTAGATGCATTCATCCGGCTTATAAATAGAGGGTTTATCCCATTTGTAGAGGTGAGTTTTTTTTTCTTTAGAGTTTTTTTAGTCTCTTTTTAAGTGTAATTTTCCTTTAAAAGTATTTTGTATTTCCTTTCCTTTGTAAAAGTTTAAGTTTTTAATGAAAAGTTTGAGGTTTGTGTTTTTAAGATATAGTGTTTGATCATTTTATATAAGTTGTCAAGCCTTGAAAAGCTATGAAGCAGCTTGTAGATCTACCTAAAAGCTTCACTAAGCTTTTTGTCTCTTGAATCAAACCTTATTTTACAGCTTAATCTCTTTTATTTCTTGTTTTAATCATAAAAATCTAAAAAAAATACTAAAAAGTTCCACCCCTCTAAACACCTCAGCTTCTTTGGATGATAAGCTAGCTTGGGAAGAGCTTATAGACCTCACTAGTTTGTCTTTTGACAAGCTAGAGCTTGTAGATTTGATTATTTACCCTGTTTTGAGCAAGGGTGTTTGTAAGTTTTCATTTTCACTTTTTAAGCTTATTTACTGTTTTACTGCTTATTATTGCTTATTGTCTGTGCTTTTTTATGCTTATTACTGCTTATTTATGATGTTGAGTGCTTAAAATGCTTAGCTTATAGTTTAAATTTTATTTGTGCAAGTTTTTAGTTAAAACTGTTAGTTATAAGCTTATATACTGTTTGATTAGTGTAGCTTATTTAAGTGCTTATTTGTTGTTGGAATTTGCTTAAGAGTGTCTAATTTACCTGTCAAACATCTGGTATTTGGAAAAGTTTGCTTAAATCTTTAAAAATCAAGTTTAAAATGTCTTTGAAAAGACTTGAAAGGGTGTTTGGCACAAGCAGTACTAACCCATAGTTAGTACTGCTTGTTCTAGTTTGACCCATTTTGGAAATTTAACCTTCATTTTTAAAGTCTTTTAACCTGTTTTTGATCATTGCTTAAGTTGGAATATAAAAATCATAAGTTTTATAGCATGTTGTTTGAATCTGAGAGCTTATAGTTTATTTCACCTGCTTATTTGATTAAGTCTATGAAACTTGAGTTTTTGTGATGATTTTGTGTTTATGCAAGTGTTAAAACAAGTTAGGATCATAGCTTTGAAGCCTGCATTGTTTGGTTTGTGTTTACCAAAACTGTCAAAAATTTGCTAAGTTTTTGAAAAGTTTGAGAAAATGCTTTTAAATTTGCTTATTGTTGCTTATCCTGAATTTCAAAATACTTTTTGAGTGTTGATTATTGTTCTTTGAGATCTAAATTCAATCTGTTTGTAGGTTAAAAGTTCATAAGGATCCATTTTGATGCTTAATTTTAAGCCCAAAAGTGACCCTTTGCTGTTTTGGAAATTTTGCTTATTTACCTTATCTGAGTTTATTTGCTCATTTCTTTTGCTTATTTAGGTTTAGTGTTGCTCATTAGGATAGTTTAAGCTCAACTTAGCTCATTTCCTTTAGGTTTAGAGCTTATTTAAGTTTATTTGCATTCTAGCTTAAAAACCTTAAGCTTTATAGCTTTTTAAGTATTCTGTCTAATTTGCTTTCTATAGCTTAAACTCTTTGCTTATTTTTGTTTGTTCATGCTTATTAGGACTAGCCTATAAGCTGTTATAAGCCATTTGCTTTGCCTTAGCTTATTTAAGTTAGAAAAAAGCCTAGCAGACTTAATTGTTTAACTAGCAGCACTAACTTAAAAGTTAGTACTGCTGAGTTTTAATGACTCAAATCTGGTTTATATATTTGTTCTTATTTGCTAATTTGTGTTCCTATTTGCTGTTTAAGGTTGCCTTGAGATCGATGTTTTCTTATCTTGCTTTGTCATTTGCTTATTTGCTTTTGTAAGCTTAGCCTTTTTGCAATTATTTTCTTAAGTATAAAAATAAGCATTTTGTCATTTTCATTGTGCTTTTCAGCTTATTCCTTGGATTTCATAAAAAGCTATAGTTATAAAATGTGCTTATTTATCTGTCTTCTAAGAAGTTGTAAAAAAATGGCATTAAAAAATACTTGGGAATGTGGAAGTCTCAAGTGAGCCAAGGCTCGAACTTGAGACCTCAACACCCTCAACCAAGCATTTTAAACCCACACACACAACCAACTCTGCTACAATAGCTCATCCGTCATCCTTTGCACCCATTATTGTTTTATTACCTTTTTGAGCCCATTAAGCCCATAAGATTTCGCGTCTTACTTTGAGCTTTTCTGAGCTTATTCGATAAGCTGGCTTAACCAGCTTATTTTTCCTAGGATCTTTATAGCTCTTCGAATTTTTCTGCAAATTTTCATAATTTTTCATACTTATTTGTTATTTTTAATTATTTTTCGAAAGTTAAAATTTTAAAAAGTCTTAAAAAATAGAAAATTAATTCAGAAAATTACAAAAAAATAGTTTTTGGTATTAGAATAAATATTTTTAGGTTTACAAGCATTAAAATCATTTTTATCACTTTTTGATTTTAATTTTGATTTTTAGCTTTTCAAATTAATTCTAGAAAATAGATTTTTATTTTAAAAAGTAGTTAAGAATAGTTTTCTTAATTTTTATCTATTTAGACCTTTCTAAAGTAGAAAACCTTTTTTTGGAATTTTTAGTGATTAATTTGCTATTTTCTAGGATTTTTAATAGATTAAATTAGTTTTTAATTCATAAAAAATTATTAAAAAGCCTAAAAAAAAAAAAATATAATCCTTTTAGTGAAAAAAAATTTTTTTTTTTTATTTGATCATATTTGAGGTTTATAAACTAAGTTTGTATTTTTAGGGTTTAATTTTGCCTTAGTTGGTAATTAGTCACGTTTATAGGATTTCCCGTTTTTGTTTTTAGTTTAAATTTTTGTTGCCTTAGTTAATTTTAGTGCCTTAATTTTCCCATAGATTTAGAAAACCAATCCTAATTTTGTCCCATTCAAGCATCAATTCTCAAAACGACTCTCGGCTTTCAATTGCATTCCTCGTTGGGGATAACGACCCGGGAATCATACTCCCGGATTACTATAATTGTGATTTTTTTTATTCCTACCCTCTTATCTTTATATATTATATATTATAAGTATATCTTATTTTTATATTTATATATTATATATTTTAAAAGGTGCAGATCAGTAACCGATCAACAGTCTTTCAAAATAAGTCAAGGTATACACGGATAAAGTTTTTTGATAATGACTGGTTCACATTTTTCAGAAGGAGTTAAGGTTTATATTAACTATAGGGCTTTAGATGTCATTCATTCAAACGTTAGGGGACTTATTTGAATTTTTTAAGACTTAGTTAATTCAGGCTTTTTTAAACTTACATATTGACTATTATTGCCAACACATCATAGTTTGTAAAAAGACTTAGGAATGTTTGGAAATTCTTTCATAGTTTTAAAAGTCTTGAAATTGATTCTCACGGAATAGATTTAAGCTTATTAATTCTTCAAACACGATCTCAAGTATGGGTGCATACAAGGTTTTGCTGATTTCGAGGTATCGAAACCAGCAAGGGGGGAGGAGTAGTTACACTAAAAGGTACAACAAGTATACGGATAGAGTGCCATTAGCCTTCTTTAATTTTAGGCCATTCCGGGAAGACAAATGTCATAACCGCAGAGAAAATCAGTGTCTTAACTTGTTACTTTTGGGTGCACTATTTCTTCCACATGGGGATTGGAAGAGATATAATGGTAATTTTTTAGTATTGCATCATATTTAAGATACCAAGGGGAAAGTGTTGTTAGAAGATTTATTCTAGCGAGAGAAGATTGTTTCTGATTCAATTAATGTTTCCTCAACTGGTCAACCACTATGCTTATTCTTAAAAAGGAGTAGAAATATTTGATTTGAATGAGGGTTCCATTAGTATGATGATACCTTTAGATAGTCATTATCCTGCAGGAAGAAATGTTTATATCCGAGACTTAGTTGACTTAGGTATTATCATTTTTGGTATTTAGGGGGAATAATTGTAACATCCGAGATTTAAAAATGGGGGCTAACCTTGGTGTTTCAATTTACTTTCATCAATATTTGTAAGGAGAAATACGTCTTCAGGGGACCTTAATGACTTTGATGTTTATGGTTTCGAATTATTTGTTGTACAGTGAATTGGATAGTACTGCTGGTGTAAAGGCAAAAGACAAAGGCAAAGCAATTATGCATGAGTCAGAGCCACCAAAGAAAATCAAGAAGAGGGTTCAAGTACAAATGAGTGTTGATGAGGAATTAGCTAAGAAGGTATTTGAGGAAGAACAAGCTAGATTCAATGCTGAATATGAAGCTAGACTTAAGGCAGAACAAAAACAAGAAAGGATTGACTTTGAAACAGCCTTGGAATTGCAAAAGCAGTTGGATGAAAGAGAAGAAGTTACAGCTAAAGTTGATGAAGCTCATGATATTGATTGGAGTGATCATGTTGTTCTAATATATCATACACTTAAAAATAGGCCTTTCTCTATGGCTGAAGTAAGGAAGAACATGTGTCTGTATCTGAAGAATCAAGGTGGATACGAGATGAGTCATTTCAAGGGAATGAGCTATAAAGACATTAGACCTATATTTGAAAGAGTATGGGATCCAAATTAGGCTTTTATACCTATGGGTTCTGAGATTGAGAAGGAAGTTATGAAGAGATCATGATTTGATCTTCAACAAGAATCTTCAAAACCAGTTAAAGAAGAGATAGGTCAGCAAGATGATGTTATAGCTGAACAAGCTATGAAAGAAAGTTCTAGGAAAGCTAGAGGAAGAAGAAAGAAATCACTTGCTAGGAAAAGAGCAAGAGAAACTCTTAGTGAAGAAAGTGCTAAGAAACAGAAGTTAGAAGATGATACTGAGAAAGAAGAACTTCAAGTTTTCTTAAACATTGTTCCAGAAAAAGAAAGTCTTAATGTTGAATCATTAGCAACAAAGTATCCCATAGTTGACTCGGAGACACAGATTCTAGCAAATGATAAATACTATTATCAAATCAAAAGAGCAGATGTAAGTGTTAAACATTACAAGATATTTAGTGCAATGCTTTATGATTTTGATAGGCAAGATGTGCTGGAATTGTACAGATTAGTAAAGGAAAGATTTCAGACAGCAAGTCCAGAAGGTTATGACTTATTGCTTTGGGAAGATCTGAAGACATTGATTGAACCAAATGAAGAAGATGAACTATAGAGAAATCAACAAGACTAGAATCTGATAAACTGGAAGTTACATAATGTTTGTGGAGTTCATGTGCTTTTAATGGATACTGGTTTAGTGATTCACATGATGGAAGAAAAGAAATATCCTCTGTCACAAGATATTCTGTCAAAAATGTTGAGTAGAAAGCTAGAAGTTGATCATCAAAGTGATATGGGTTAAGAGCTCATCAGGTTTGTCAAGTCACAATTACAGTAGTAGAAATGTGATTGGAAGCATCCTCAGCAGTGCAGACTAGACGATTTGATTCAGAAGAAACTTGAGATTTGAAGGTAAATCACAAGTTTAGGGAAGGATTGTTGGGAATAAATCTTCACAAGTTAGTACTTCTAGTCCAAGAACTTAATTAACTACTCCTCAGAATATAACTACATGTACTAACTAGGATAGTATTGCGCCAGAATAAAGTTATTAAGCCATTACTAAACTTAAACTTAACTGGAAGACTTTAGTTGTGACAACCAATGGTTTGATCAGGCTAAATTGCGCTTCTAATTCTAATTTTGAGTGCTATTTTTGTGGGATCTTAATTTTGTGTTAGATTATTTGATTTGAAAGATTATGATTAGAACATTAAGAATTAAAAATGTTATATATCATATGATCATAGAATATGAAGCAAAGTGTGAGAAGAAAATGGAAGTTATGTGTAAACGTTCATACATAGTAAATGAGCCTAGAAAAAAATAAGTGTAATTTTTTTTTTAGAAGTGAAATAATATTTTTAGAAAGTGCGGTTTATTGCGTTTTTAATATAAAAGGCAAAGTTAAAATAACATAGGTTTTTTTGTAAAAACTTAAGGGTAATATTTAATTATTAGTTAAAAAAAAAAGTTTTTTTTATATAGGTGAAATAGTAAATTCGTGAATATAAAGAAAAAAAAGGGTTTTGGGTTTAATTTTTTGTATTACCTAAGTTAGAGTTGGACCTAGGATTTATGATCTTTAAATAAAAGGCCTAGCCAATAACTTCCTTCTCCCCTAATAACCTAACTCGTCCTAATAATATTCAAAGAGAAAGAAAATAATTCGCTAGCCATTAGATAACAAGAAAGAATCAAGAATTTTAGGGTTTTTGCTCATAAAGGTAAATATATTAAACCTCCTTTAAATCTTTTTAATCCTTAAATCTAAATAATGATGGATTAGTTTTAAGAAATACAGCTCTTAACTGAGTAATTAATTTAATAGCATTGATAGAATTGAATTATGGGCAATAACCATGTAAATTACCTGTTAGGGTTGCATGCGTTGATGTTATAATGAAGAGCCAGAATTTAGGTCAGATTGATTGCCGTTTTTTTTCTCCATGATGGTGGATATGCAAAACGACATGATTTTTTTTTAAAAACTGAATGATTTATGAAACTACTTTCAAAAAATCCGGACCACACAGTTTTTGATGTTCGGATCATTAAATAAGGGTACAAGATTCGTATTACCAAAACCTTGTTTTCAACCAAACTTTTGAGTCAACTATTAACTGAGGGTTAAAACCATACTTAAGAAGTGTTTAAATTTACCCTTCTACAGAAAGTAACTTTTATATGTCTATTAAGAAACCCCAAAAGGGCTAAGGCTAAAACTAATTTTAAGTTGGGTTTTTAAGTCGAAACTTTTTGGTGTGCAATCAGACCCGAAATTGACCAGTTTGTAAGTTTGATTTTCAAGGGTATACTTATGGGTTGAATGAATGCATGGGCTTCTGGATGAGATTAGTATACACATGTGGGGTCATGTGTGAATTTTTGTGGGAATTGTGGATGCATTTTGGTAAGGGTTTTAAGTCGTGCAAGTTGGGTAAAAATTCTGCATTTGAGCAGAAAGTTGTAAGTGTTTAAAATGAAAGTAGAAAGTAAATAAAAGATATAATGAAGATATAAAATGATGGTAGAGAGTCTTTACATATAGTATAGATGATATTAGTCCATCATTAGGGTTGTTATATTGGATTAAGCGTTTAGCTTACCGATGGTAACATGAGCTTTTATTGTGTATAGTTTTTAAGGAAGGAGTTTGAGTTACTTGTAGCTGCGCATTCAGGTGAGTGTCATAGCCCTATCTTTTCTAAGATTTTTCATTGGGGTGGAAACGATGCTTGAGTATTAGATGTTTTATTACTGTGATATTTGATGGTTGAGCTTTAAAATGCATGTGCTGTGTGGCTATTACTTGCTATGTGTTTGTATGAGTAGACAAGTGGAGCCGGGTTGGCTTGGATCGTGGGATCGTTCCTTCCCCACTTGGGTTGAGCCGAGCTATTTTGTTTGAGCTATATTGATTTGAATTGTGTTGAGTTGAGCTGATTGATCTGTAGTATGTGATAGTTCATGATATGCCATGCAACTGTTTATCTTATCACAGTAATGTTGGAATTGTTTTGAAATGTTTTGAGGTTGGTGTCTAAAACCTATGGCATCTCACCAACCTAGTGTTGACGTGTTTTAGCATCGTTTTCAGGTATCTCAGGTGATCGGATATGATGCTAGGAAAGTTTGCTAGTGAGACCGTAGGATGCGTTTGAGGATCTATGATTGGTGCTATGTCTTTGTTGGTTAATATGTTTGTTTCGAATTTCTAGTTTATGTTTTGGATTTTGTAAGACTTGTACGGATGGTAACCCCTATCATTCATACATTGTCGTTCTATTGTGGATGTTATCATGACACATTGTGTCTTGGTTTTTATTTCACTATTTAGTATTTCTCTATTAAGATGCTTGTGCTATGTTAATATCCTTTCATGTCGCGCCTTGCGTTTCCGCCTTGGCGGGGTGTGACATGAATGCATATGGTTCGTCCCAAAAATAATACTTAACTTGAGAGAAAAATCTTCTTCTTTTTTTTGGTGTCCAATTAGGAGGTATGATCTTTCCAACGATATAGTTAATATAATCAGCGTACCATGGTTCATCGTTATTGAGCTCCGCTTTCAGTATCATGAGATGCTCGTCTAGAAATTTATCAGTTATTTCCTCCTCAGCTAGGGTTCCTAAATTTGGGTTTTCAAGTCTTGACAAATGATTCGCAGCCAAATTTTCCCCCCTTTTTTATCCTTAATCTCAATGTCAAATCCTTGGAGAAGTAGAACCCACCTAATAAGCCTTGGTTTCACGTCTTCTTTGCTGAACAAATAATTCAAAGCAGAATGATCAGTGTAAACCACAGTTTTTGATAAGTCAAGATATTGACAAAACTTATCAAAAGAGAAAACAACTGCTAGAAGTTCTTTTTCGGTTGTGGTATAATGTTCTTAGGCATTATTCAAAGTTTTGATTGCATAATAAATCGGTTTGAATTTTCCATCAATTCGTTGCCCCAAAATAGCTCCAACAACGAAATCACTTGCGTCACACATTAATTCAAATGGCTCGTTCCAATTTGGAGATATGATGATGGGTGCGGTGGCCAGCTTTTCCTTTAAAATGTTGAACGCCTTTTTGCAGTCATCAGAAAAATCAAACTTCACATCTTTCATCAAAAGCTGGGTCATTGGCTTAGAGATCATTGAGAAATCTTTTATGAACCTTCAGTAAAATCCAGCATGTCCCAAAAAACTTCTAACTCCTTTGATGTTAGTCGGGTATGGTAATTTAGCTATCACATCGATTTTTGCTCTATCAACTTCGATCCCTACTCCAGAAATTTTGTGTCCTAAAACTATCCCTTCTTTTACCATAAAATGACATTTTTCCTAATTTAGTACAAGGTTAGTTTCTTCACATCTAGCAAGCATCCTATCTAAGTTAGCTAAACAGCAGTCAAAAGAGTTACCAAACACCGAAAAGTCGTCCATGAAAACTTCCATAAAGTCTTCCACCATGTCATGAAAGATTGCCGTCATGCATCTTTGAAAAGTGGCAGGAGCATTACATAATCCAAACGGCATTCGTCGGTAAGCAAAAGTTCCATAAGGACAGGTGAAAGTGGTGTTTTCTTGATCCTCCAGAGCGAATGGAATTTGAAAGAATCCTGAAAATCCGTCTAAAAAACAGTAGTATTCATTCCCACATAAACGTTATAACATTTGGTCAATGAAAGGAAGGGGAAACTGGTCTTTTCGAGTTGCATCATTAAGTTTACGATAATCAATGCACACTCTCCATCCAGTGACAGTTCGGGACTGGATTAATTGATTATCTTCATTCAAAACTACAGTCATCCCTCCTTTTTTGGGTACAACATGAATAGGACAAACCCAGGAACTGTTTGAAATTGGATAAATTAGCCCAGAATCAAGCAATTTTATGATTTCATTTTTCACAACATCTTGGACCTTCGGATTCAGACGCCTTTGGGGTTGGATGACTGGTTTATACTCATATTCCATCAAAATCTTGTGTGTATAATATGATGGGCTGATTCCTTTGATATCTGACATTTTCCAAGCAATCGCCCCTTTTCGTCTCTCCAATACTTGCAGAAGTGATGTTTTCTCGTTTTTTGACAATTCTGATGAGATAATAACGGGCAAGGATTTGTCTTCATGAAGATAGGCTTATTCTAAGTGTTGAGGCAAATTCTTTAGCTCGGGTTTCTTCTCATCAATCTCGTTAGCACTGGCGGAATAAAGATGTTTGCTTTTAACCTTGTTGCCAATTGTAATTTCCTGTGCGACTCGATACGGCGTATTGACGGAGTTGATACGCCGTATTGATTTTTCTGAATCACACCCATTCTTCTCATTCTTACTGGCAGATTCGTAACATTCTAAGTTTGATTGATCAATTGATTTTTCCAGTCCCCTTGATAAAAATGAGTCAAGTTCCTTATTGTCAGTAACTCTTGGGCTTCTTTGTTGATCATCTCGTCCAGATCATCAATCATGTAACATTCTTCGTCTACAAATGTTGGTCTTTTAATTGATTGGTCAACGTCAAAGACCACTTTATCATCCCCCACTCTTAGTGTTATCTTTTTATTAAACACGTCAATCATAGCTCGAGCGGTGGCCAAAAATGGTCTTCCTAAGATTATAGGAACTCTTGAATCCTCGGGTATATCAAGGATGAGGAAATCAATGGGAAGGACAAATTTGTCTACTTTGATGAGTACGTTTTCAATTATTTCTCTCGGATATTGGATTGACCTATCTGCAAGTTCCAAACTCATTCTAGTAGCTTTTTGGTTCTCCCAAACCAAGTTTCTTGTACATCGTGTATCTGCTAACGCATTATCAATATGTAATTGGCCAATGTCGCAAGGAATTGTAAACTCCCAAGGTCTTTTTCTTTTGACGGAAGCTTGTTTAATAATACAGCATAGCATCTTTCGTTCATAATGATTTTGCAAGCTTCTTTCAGTTTGGCCTTGTTAGTTAGCAAACCTTTCAGAAATTTGGCATACTTTGGCATTTAAGCTAATGCTTCGATGAAAGGTAAATTTATGTCGAGTTGCTTCAGATTTTCCAAAAACTTCTTTTGTTGAGCTTCATCTTTTTCTTTTCTCAATCTTCTGAGGAAAGGAACTGGTGGTGGTCGCACATCATTTGATGGTTGAACAACCAGTTAGCTAGTTATTTGAGGTTGATCATTAGTGAGGACTTCGTTTTATCCGACTGGCTTTTAGGGTTCAACTACTTCAGGTTCTTTTGGTAGCATATTGGTGTCGTTATCATGAACATCTTGAGTCGTAGTTTTTCCACCTCTAGTAGTTACTCCCTTAACATAGCAATCTATCATCGGAACGTTATTAATTACATTTAATAACTCTTGTACCCCGAATCTGAGCTCAATTAGTGAATTATTCGTTTCTTTAAACAAGAGCTCGTTGTTAGTTTGGAAGTCATAAATGAATGCCCTCATCTCCTCGTGTTTTCGTTTTCCTTCGTCAATGAACTTGTTTAACATTTCTTCCATTGTCAGGCTTCTTTCAGGTTAGTTAAAATGATACGGACGGAGCCTAGTTTCTGTTCCTGAAAAGTAAGACATGATGCAAAGTAAAGATATTCTAGAAAAATAGCTTTGTAAAGAAAACAGTAGATACGCCGTATTCAAGGAGGCGAATACGTCGTATGACAGTTCAGAAAGGATACGCCGTATCTAATTAAACAGATACGTCGTATCAATGCAAACAGATTATGAAAACAAACAATTAAGTTCACAGAATAATATACTAATCTAAATTACACTAATCCTAAGGGTTAGATCTAATCTAATGTTAAAAACCAAAATATCAAAATAAAAATCATGATTAATTTACACTCCCCAGCAACGGCGCCAAAAACTTGATGTGTTGTAGTGTAGGTTGTTTTTTATATGTTTCAAGTTTTAAATTTATATTTTGCCGACTAAACCAATAACAACATTTTAACGGGCAGTGTACCCGATCAAGATGTAGCTTCGTTGGTAAGTAGGGTGTCGATCACTAAGAGCGAGGTTAAATCTATCAATTTAATTAATATCTTGGTTATCTAATCTATATTAATTCTATTCTAATCCTATGTTAAACCTATGTCAGTCTAAATCCTAATTCTAATGGTAAAATGGGGGTTTTCAGCCTTAGAGACTGGCACGGTTTTGTGGTGACTATAATCAATTCAAGACACTGTTACCCACGCAAGCAAATAGACAGAAGATAAAAGAGCAGTTGAACCTTATATAAGAAAACTGTATTAACCATTATTAATCCGATTAGAATGTTGGTTTGTTTATTAAGTGCAATGATTTCTTCTCTCAAGGTGGCATATCATTCTTAAGACTTAGGCGTTACATCTTCCTAAGACCTAGACACAATAATTCTGTCACATTTAAAGCATCCGCATAAAGCATCCTTATTTGCTGACTATAATCTATCTTAGGGATTAAAGCAATGGTGATCTTGTTAAACCCTAACTCATTGAGACTTTACCCAGTTACCGCTTAATGGCAATCTATACACTAGTAGTCCACTTGTCCAACTATTCAATGGAATCAGAACGTTACTTGTTGAATTATCTAGGTCACCTGCTAGTCAACGCGATCAATAAACCATCGGCAATATCCAATTAACTAGTTAAGCCCAAAGCGTATCCTAGACACAGACTTAGAAGGACAATATTTGTGTAACTATTATTCTAGATGTATAAATTACTATATGAAGAGCTATCCCGGACTCTAGATTAGTTTGGTCCACTTAGCTAGATCTAGTTGAATGATAGGTCGCATACAAAAGCGCGTTAACAAGTATAAACTGATAAACATAAACAAGCACGCAACGATAAATCAAGAAATCGATATAAACAAATACCAAACATTCAAATCTTCATAATAATGGCTAATACCCAAAGGTATTAGCCTTCAAACGTCATAATAAATACAAGAGTAATAATTTAGCCAAGGTAAACTAACCGAGTTAACGAATGATACCAAAAACTGAACGATTACAAAAGTATATGGAATTACACGATGTCTCCTATGGAATTGAATACGTTGCTCGACCTCTTCTGCTCTTTTTCCCTTTTAAAAATCAACTTTTGTGGTTTAGGTATCGAGAATATGATTTAGCACACTTAAAACTTGTTTTTGAGTTTTCTATTTATAATGTCTGGAAGTCGGTTCAATACGGCGTATCCAAGGAGTTGGATACGGCGTATTAGGCTTTCTTGGAGTAGGGACCACGTTTGATATCTTCCATAATATTATACTATCCATATCTTGAATACGGCGTATTAAGATCCTCTGGATATGGCGTATTGAACTTCATTCCTTTTGTATTCTTTGGTGAGTGCAGGCACGGATACGCCGTATCTTCTTGATGGATACGGCGTATTGGTCTTCAGAACATTAATCATCAAATTATCTTCATTTAAACTCTGATGTGTTGTAGTGTGTGGTTATATTTTATTGTTTTAAGTTTTAAATTTATATTTTGCTGACTAAACCAATAACAACACTTTAACGGGCAGTGTACCCGGTCAAGATGTAGCTTTGTTGGTAAGTAGGGTGTCGAACACTGAGAGCATGGTTAAATCTATCAATTTAATTAATATCATGGTTATCTAATCTATGTTAATTCTACTCTAATCCTATGTTAAACCTATGTCAGTCTAATTCCTAGTTCTAATGGGAAAAGGGGGTTTTCAGCCTGAGAGCCTAGCACGGTTTGGTTGGTGACTACAATCAATTCAAGACACTGTTACCCACGCAAGCTAATAGACAGAAGATGAAAGAGCGGTCGAACCTTATATAAGAAAACTGTATTAACCATTATTAATCCAATTAGAACGTTGGTTTGTTTATTAAGTGCAATGATTTCTTCTCTCGAGGTGGCATATCATTCTTAAGACTTAGGCGTTACTTCTTCCTAAGACCTAGACACAATAATTCTGTCATAATTAAAGCATCCGCATAAAGCATCCTTATTTGCTGATTATAATCTATCTTAGGGATTAAAGCAATGGTGATCTTGTTAAACCCTAGCTCATAGAGACTTTACCCACTTACCGCTTAATGGCAATCTATACACTAGTAGTCCACTTGTCCAACTATCCAATGGAATCAGAAAGTTATTTGTTGAATTTTATCTAGGTCACCTGCTAGTCAACACGATCAATAAACCATCGGCAATGTCTAATTAACTAGTTAAGCCCGAAGCGTATCCTAGACACAGACTTAGAAGGACAATACTTGTGTAACTATTATTCTAGATGTATAAATTACTATATGGAGAGCTATCCCGGACTCTAGATCCGCTTGGTCCACTTAGCTAGATCCAGTTGAATGATAGGTCGCATACAAAATCACGTAAACAAGTATAAATTGATAAACATAAACAAGCATACAACGATAAATCAAGAAATCAAAAATAAACAAATACCAAACATTCAGATCTTCTTAATAATGGCTAATACCCGAAGGTATTAGCCTTCAATCGTCATAATAAATACAAGAGTAATAATTTAGCCAAGGTAAACTAACCGAGTTAACGAATGATACCAAAAACTGAACGATTACAAAAGTATATGAATTACAAGATGTCTCCTATGGAATGAATTGTGTTGCTCGACCTCTTCTGCTCTTTTTCCCTTTTGAAAATCGACTTTTGTGGTTTAGGTATCGAGAATATGATTTAACACACTTAAAACTTGTTTTTGAGTTTTCTATTTATAATGTCTGGAAGTCGGTTCAATACGGCGTATCCAAGGAGTTGGATACGGCGTATTGGGCTTTCTTAGAGTAGGGACCACGTTTGATATCTTCCAAAATATTAATTTAATTCCATATCTTGAATACGGCGTATAGACTCTTCTGGATACGGCGTATTGACTCTTCTGGATACGGTGTATTGACTTCATTCCTTTTGTGGTCTTTGGTGAATGCAGGCACGGATACGCCGTATCTTCTTGATGGATACAACGTATTGGTCTTCAAATCAAAATCTTCAAAATATCTTCATTTAAGCTTCATAATGGGCGCCTTTTTCTATCTTTCACCAATTACTCTATAATTACTGCAATTCTCAAATATAAACGATTAAGTAACAATTCTTTGCAATAATTATACAAAATGGGTTAATATTGTGGGATAAATGATGCTATAAAATAGACGTTATTTGATGTTATCAAATATCCCCCCACTTGAATCCTACTTGTCCTCAAGTAGCCTTTAAAAGTTTACAAAAATGTAACCCTAAGGATATTTTCCGTTAAAGCATTTATTCTATCTATTACAAGTACACAACCAAACACCTCACGAAGTAAGAAGATGAAAACACTCAAATCACTCAACTAATCTATGTGGTAACATGTAACTAATTTGCTCAATTGCTCGGTCGTGATGAGTATTCTATCATAAGCTTGGCAAAGATACACATCTCCACCACTAAAGCTAAGGAGTAACAAGTTTATAAAGGTAAATATGGGTTATTTGTATGGAAAGGCGTACGGTTGATTAATCTAACTAATCTTTCATAAATCTCAATGTTCCAATAGGGCGACAAAGACCACACATACACACCCGGAATACCGAGATAGACACATGTGACTGCTCATTCCTATCTCAAAAAAGCTAAAGATTAGGACTAGTAGAGTAATATAGGGTAAGAACCTTCTAACTTTCACCAAAAGTCGTAAACCAACGAGGCAGCTGAGATATGCATACACACTTGGAACGCGGGGATATACATACACACTCGATCACATCCCCGTTCGAGTAAAACCAGCGGCTAATCATCAGGTAAGAGGGAAGTAAATTGTTGTTAAATAAAATCAAGAAACAAATAGATTAAGACTTAGATACAAGTTGCTAGACACTTATTTCCCCGACCGCTATTATGACAAAGACACAACTATTTACAACGTCTTGATCATAGATAAAAAACAACAACCTAAGTTGGCGTTCCCATAACTGTCAACTTCTCAATCATCCCAAAACTTTACATACTCTACAAGGTAAGTGGCGATATCTTCCACTTTGTACAATACTCTACATCATTGATTTTCCTTGACATATCAACAAATAATCGATCCTTCGTATAATTCCTTCGGTAATGCTCTTTGCGAAACGATTATCATCAAACTTTCTTTCTCTCTTTTTTGCAATTTTTCTCATTTTTTCGTTTTTTTAACTATCTAAACTTCAAATCTCGGTGTAGTTTCACCGTCTTCACGATCATAATAATTTCGGATAATTCCTTCGGTAATTTTTCGTTCTTCGGATTCACCAATAATTGTGAATGTAGTAAAATCACATGAGCTTTGACTACAATATACATTCCCAGTTGCAATGTGCAAATTTCCAACCGCACCAAAGATAGAAAATGACACAAGACTCGAAAAATATAAACTTTACACTTTAAGTAACTAGCAACTGTAAATTAATACTTAATCTAACAAGGTAGGTTTAAGGTGTAAGGGTGTAACGAAACAAATAATTGGTGTAAATTCCTAAAGGATTAGCTCTATGGGTTGTTCTAGTGGATCATCACTCTAAAAAATGAGAGTGGAAGGGTTTAAACGGGAGGTTAACTAACCGGTGTAGTTAGTTAATAAACAACATGTATAGGCGATTTGGGTGTAATCCTAAAATTTACCAATTTAAACAAGTTACTCCATCTAAATCCATAGTACTCATCAATGTGGTCTCGAATAGATATACCAAGCCAAGTTCTAAAGTATACTACATCACCGGCACACTCATATTTTGTGGAATTTGGGTAAACATTTCGAAATGGAAAGGTTAAATCCTCACAATATCTATCAAGGGTTATTGTGTGCGGGTTATGTAACATGTAATTTCACAAAAGTATGCTTGAAAAAATTTTAAATTTGAGCATAATTTAAGCCTTTTATTGTGAAAATTTAGGACAAGTAAACATTCTAATTCCATCCCCCCACTTGAATTATACAACGTCCTCGTTGTATATATAAAACATTAAATACGGGAATTTAAAAAGAATTAGAATGAGAAACTCCCCTAAGATTTGCTCGGTAGATTCTCCAAGTTGCGTTTATGAGCAAGATCGTGCGTTGAACAGCCGCCTTGAGGTTCCAAGACTCTAACACTTCAAGATCTCTAGATTTTTAAATTCTCAACCAATATTCGTCGATATTTTCTTCACGAGGTCCTGTGAAAAATATAGGAAAAACAAGTGCAATCCGATACGGCATATCAAACAAATGAATACGACGTATTCGCAAAACTGACAATAATGTTTTGAAAGTGCATGAAAAATAAAGACTGATAACGTCCAGACATTCAATACGCCATATGGTATGGGGCGGATACGCCGTATTGAAGTCTGGGAAGACAGGCTCGATAACAAAAATTAAATAGCATTCCGGGTTGTCTCCCGGGAAGCACTTTTGTTTACAGCGAAGTCTTTACGTTAGACTTTTCTTCAGCTTCCTTTTCACTCCAACTCATGATTATCCAATTCAACTACTTCTTTCTCTTCCATATTATTAAATCCTTCGTGATACTTTTTCAACTGATGCCCATTGACTTTAAAACTGATCCCATTTTTATCGATTATTTCCATAGTTCCATATGGATGCATAGTTTTTATTATACAAGGGTCGTACCATTCTGATTTAAGCTTTCCCGGATGCATTTTAAATCTAGAGTTAAATACTAAAACCTTATCTCCTTCTTTGAAATTTTTATCCCCTCGGAGCTTGGAGTCATGCCATTTCTTAGTTCATTCTTTGTAAATCCTGGTGTTTTCATATGCCTCATCCCTTAACTACATTAATTCATTAAGTTCCATGAGACGGTTTTTGCAGGAGCTGTGAGATCTATATTACACTGTTTTAATGCCCAATACGCTTTATGTTCTATTTCTACAGGCAAGTGACATGCTTTTCAGTAAACTAATCTGAAAGGGGTGCATCCAGTTAGTGTTTTGTAAGCAGTTCTGAATGCCCATAATGCGTCGTCAAGCTTTTCTGACCAATTCTTTGGGTTATACCCAACCGATCTTTCTAAAATATGTTTTATAGCTCTATTGGTCACTTTAGTCTACCCGTTAGTGTAACACCCCCAAATTGGGTCGCAGCGGAATAAGGGTCCGGGGCGTGTTACTTCTCAGATCAACAACACAAGATAAT